>APFE030779245.1:3105-30419 GCA_000404065.3 Pinus taeda | reverse complement strand
GGAACAAGTTCTGACATGTGTTTGGAATATCTTCTTGGTTGTTGATGCCCATTGCCAAGAAGCGATCCATCCTAGATGAATCTTTGTTCTTGCAGGACGTTAGTTTCTGAAGCATCTGTGTGAAGAATGACTGGTTTTATGACAGTGCTTACAGATGAAGATCAAAACAGTGATCTTTCAAATGGCCAACTCGGTCACAGTGTTGGCATTTCACGATCTGTTGTTGTTGTTGCTGTGGAAGAGGGGCAGAATCTGGAACACTATCATGAATGAAACCAGCACTCTGAAACTGAATGGGTTTTGAGTAGTCTGGAATATGAAAGGACAAGTCCTTGTCATATCCAAGACTAGTTTTGTGCTTGTTCTGGACAAGCTGTTCCCAAGGTCTGATGATGGGCTTGGTAAGTGCAAACTGAGTTTCTGCATCTGCATGTACAACTGCTGCTTTATTTGAATGAACTGTAACATTATTGACTTGCTGTTGATAGGTGGTTGTCTCAATGTTCTGAACAAAAACAGGTTCAGAATAATGTCTATTTTGATGTAGCTCTTCTTGTTGTAGTTGTGATTCAAGTTGTAGAAAATATATCTTTTCCTGTGCATTTTGTAGAGATGTCTGAATTTCTGAGAGAGATCCTTTGTTGATTTGTAATATGTCATCAACAATAGATTGTATAAGAGTTTCATGAACTCTAATACTTCACTGATTCTGGCCATTTTTCTTCAATGTCAGAACTACACCTTAAAAACTGAAAAGTAACACCGACTAGCAATCTCTTTTATAAATGTGCAACAAATGATCAATGTGCAACCAACAAGCACCAATTACAATCCATATAAAAAATAAGATGATGAAGCTACATTACTGTTAAAGACCTTAAATTTGATGCTATGATGATATCACTGAAATTGTGTATACAATATATGAGTATCTAATATCACTGCACTTGAATGCTAAAACATTGTATCAAAGGTGAAGTGATTGTTCCATTGACTTGCTTACTGTACCAATACAGCCTGATTATTCCTTAATCAATATATATGTAACTAGACATCATCAATATATATGTGACATTTCTGTTCTTGAGAAACCCGTGCTTTTCATGGCATCAATACACAAGATTATTATAGCCACAAAACCTTCACCAATCTGTCCTCAAATCAACAGTAATTCAATCATGCGATATGGAGGAAGCCACTAGATGCATTCATGTTGGTTTTTTGTACACAAACCGATGTAAATCTTCTATTTTATCGCAGCGACACCGATTCTTCGAAGAAGAAGAATGAAGAGGATCTCATCAAAGTTGTGAAAGAGGCTCTCGCAAAGGTTCTGGTGCATTTGGGCGTTGGTTTTGATACCATTCACCATACAATAATTTCACACCTTTGTATATTGACCAGACTTTAAAAGAAAGAAGTATGGCAAAATATTATTCAATCCAGCGCAACAAAAATTTATTCAAGGCTGCTAAAACGGCAGCGGTGAAACTTGGGCCTGAAACTGGTCACACCTCATGAACCAACAGTCGGACCAGAGGCATTTGCACTCAAATCACATCCAGAGCTTCAAAGCACATTAACATAAATAATCCTGCAACCTGTTACTGAGTTTTTCCCAATACTTATATAAGCAGTCGCAGGACAAGGTGCATTTATTTTCCTTCTCTGCTCGAACAGGAAATTTCACCAATTCAATTCAATTTTCATCAATTTCCTCTAACCCCAAATGGCCACCCAACAACAAGACATTTCCAGAGCTCCCACGGTTACCGATGCAACAACTGTTGGGCGTACCTTAGTGGAACGGTTTTACAATATTCTTGTTGTTTCTCCTCAATTGTTATATAAATTTTATGAGGATCCCGGTATAATCAGTCACTGGCCTTCCCTGAGCGATCAAATTCTTTCACTTGCTACTTCTCCAGACCACCCTACGTTTAAAGTGGAGATCAAAACAGTGGATTTGCAGGATTCGCACAGAAATGGAATACTGGTTCTGGTAAGTGGGTCAATTAAGTTTCTAGAAAATGCAGAACGCAGGTTCACTCATAACTTTTTCCTGGCCCCTCGGAGAAATGGGTATTTCGTACTGAATGATATTTTTAGGTACGTGGACGAAGAACCACATCAACCAGACACTGTGACCCCAATTCCTTGCTTTCACTGACAGAGACCGTCCATCGATAACCTTTCCATCGTTTCATAGGAATCCATTAACAGCAATCGCTATGATGTATCGTGGCACAATAAAGTTCATACATCCTGATGGGAATACGAGGCGTATAATCGTTCGGAGGAGATCAAGGGATCGTCCATGTCCAGGCGTTCAAACCAGGCAGTGCGTAGTCTCAGGCGTTCATACCATCTATCAGGTCAGTATCTCCACACCATATAAACAGTGTTAATACATTCAATGCAGTTTCAAATACGACGCCATACACCATACCAGCATTTTAAATACCATATAAACATACCAGCATTCAATACAATTTAATACACCATACCAGCACATGCAACGCAGTTCA
The DNA here is from genome assembly GCA_000404065.3 of Pinus taeda. Taxonomy (NCBI): domain Eukaryota; kingdom Viridiplantae; phylum Streptophyta; class Pinopsida; order Pinales; family Pinaceae; genus Pinus; species Pinus taeda. The sequence continues at coordinate 27,891 of APFE030779245.1, read as the reverse complement.
ATACACCATACCAACGTTCAATACAGTGTTGTTGTGTTGTTAAAATCAATTCGCGGATGGACAGGTTTGCTTGGCTGGAGGCTCAGAATTGCTGGATTTCTCCATGGCAAGGGTGTTCTCAATGCTCCGCCTGCAGTGAGCACAGATTCCTCTTCTGCCACAAAATCAAATGGGTATTCCGAGGATTCGTCTCATTTCATGTCAACTCAGGAGTAAATTTGAATGCCCACCAAGATACTCCATGTTGTCTCGAAGCGGCTCACCTCTTCTTCGCTGCTAGTTCAACGCTCACTGATCCAGCCCAACTGGCATTACGATTAGGAGTTCTAATGGAAACGCCCCTGGAGATATGGGGATTCTCTGTTTCTGATATTAGTGGAAAGGAATTTGTTGCAGCTGCTGCAGAACTTCGACCATTCAACTTGCGTATCTTTGCAGTGGCCTCAGCGCCAAAACCATGTCAGGCCTCAGCACGAAAACAGGAAATGACAGTATGGACGGATGTGCAGTGCTGGCAGAGGTAGGTTATTTCAGGTCTGAGGGGAATAAAGGTAGAGTCAGAGGTCAGGTAACCCAGAACTGACATATATATAGAGACCACAAAACAATTGGCTCAAATTGGAGCAAGACCAGCAATCGCCCACTCTGATACCATGTTAAACACACATGGGAGCAAGAACAAATAGGAAAGATAAATCATGCAGTACAATTTTTATTCACAAATGATATACATTTATAGTACATTATGTGACCGTTGGGATTCACATCCCAAGGTCTCTTGGACTACTTTGTCTATTCAGCTCCCACACTAACCCATTGAGGATACGGTGTCCAACAATAACATGCCTAGATTCGAGTTCATGGTAAATGAATTTTGTCATTTTGTTATTTTTTTGTCATTGGCATGGAATTTTCCTAGATTAACATTAGTTTCAACCTTGCCTTGTCATTTCTTGGATAGTCATGATGTAGTGGGTTCCTTGGTTCGGTTAAGCTTTGGAAGGCTGGTAGACTTTGGATTTTGTTGAGGTGGTATCAAGAAAATTCCCTAGGGCCGAGATTGGAGATGGGCCATGCTGTGTAGACTATTTGGCAAATCCGATAGTACTAAATTCTCCCCATAATGGTTTCCATTAATAGGTGCAGCCATTAATGCAACTATAATGAATTGGGCACAAATTTTGTCTGACAATTTAGCAAGAACAATAATGGATTATAGAAGGAAAACAAGTTTTGCTTCGAGGGTTTACCCTCAATTTTTTATGAGCGCCTATGTAATGGATGCAATTTGTTTCGGTTCGAAATTTCCTATCATGGGATGGAAGTGGGCTATTCAAAATCCACTTCCCATTCACATATACCATAAAGACATGTGGGAATATAACTTTAAACCACATTTTTTCAAAATTTGTCATGGAGTTATGCTCCCCATTCACAGATGGATTTATAACCAAGATGTCCCCAGATTTTCCCAAGAAGCTGAAATAGATATCCTCCCAGTGGCCAGATGGTTTGGGAGGAGACATTTACATATATCAGGGTATTTAGCAGCATTACCTCCCCTCATGTCCTCCCATACTATGTTATGGACAAATTGATGGCTAGAGAGATAGCCTATCAAACAGCTAGTGATGGAGGGATGAGAAAAACATTAAAGGAAGCAAAAAAGGCCACTTGGCCTACATTCCCTTTGCAGTGTGGAGCATTTTCATTACACAACCTAGGGCAAGCATTTAAAGAAGCAGAGAATATTTTATCTCTGCAATTACCCAAGTTCCCTGGAAGGAAATATGACCCGTTCGGCACTGTCAAAGACTTTACCACCATGGTGAAAATAAAAGAATTCAGTAATGAGGAAGTTGAATTTCATGACATATTTTTGCATAAAAACACCTTCATAGAGGTGAAGCATATGGAACAATTTCATTTTTACCGTCAAGATCTTGAAACCTTTTACGAGTACAGAGAAAGGAGGCTAGCAAAGGTTCCATTGGACCAATTATTGATTGAACCAATAAGGGAGCCTAATCCCAGTGTAAGTATAGAAGGTGACTCCAAAGAAAATTCTAAAACTGATTCTGGAGTAGAATCCCAAGAGAAGTCATCACAAAATGGGAAAAGCAAAAGCAGAGAGTCGGAAAAGGATATAATCCAATCTACAGAGAAGACAACTAAGCAAACTTCAGCTAGCAAACAGGTTGAAATCCATGCCACCTCCACACAGCCAATAAAACCCCTAGTGATTGATTTAGATGAAGAATGGGATAACTTTAATAAAAGGTTCAATACAGAGGAACAAACGCCAGAGTTGCAAACTCCACAACAGAAAACAACTCAAGAAATTACAATAGAGGAGACTGTAAATACTCAAGAGGTAGAACACATCCTTGTTACCCCCACCTCTGAAATTGTTTTGAGAATAGAGGAGATTCTCCCTTTGAATGTGTTTTATAGCCCACAACACAAGGTCGTTGTTAAAAGACAAAGGAAGAAAAGGAAATTGGATTCTACAACTGTTACTACCCCTGATAATGAACCGATGGATGTTCTCTAAAAAGACTCACCCATTGACCCATCCGCTAACCTTACTAGACTCTCACAGTTTGCAGGTGCCTACGCTACAGCAACCATCAACAAAGCAACAGAGGTGCAAATATTCCTTAAAGAAAAAGAAATAATTTTTTTTTGCTTGAATAACAATTACAGCAAGTAAAATCTGACCAACAGGCAGAGATATAGTTAGCTAAGCTACAATAAGAGTTTGAGTATATGCAAATAAAAAATCAAACCATATTAGCAGAGAAGGAAGTGCAAATATAAGGAATAATTGATCTACATAAAGATGATCCAAAAATTGATCAATTTATTATTGAAGCACTCGACCTTAACTCTCAGCTGATGCACCAAAAAGAACTATTATGCCAAATGATTTCGCAATGGAATTCTTATTGCGAAACAAGAGACAAATTGACAAGTCAAGTCATGGAAATGAGACTTCAATATGATGAAATCTTGAAAAAGGTTTCCGACTTCATCACCAGGCAGAATTCAAAAGATGGGAGAAAAGCCGACTTGCCTACACTAGAGGATTTGCAAACTGGGATTCACAGCTTAAAGAAGCAAAAAAGGAAACAACAGACGTGGAAACAATAGAAAACAGTGTCATCGAAAATATTAATGAAAATTTACTTAGCGCCAACCTTGTGGTAGAATCCGTTCCAGGTTTTCTTCCTAATATAAAACAACTGGAACTACAATGGAGCCAGGTAATAGAAGAAAAGGCAGAAGCAATTAGGCAAACAACCAGGTTAAACTGGGAAGCATATTGGCGACATTTTGGTGAAACTTCACAGCCAGTGGATGACCCTTCGACGCCTAACCACTTCTACCGAGAGAATGGTGCTAGCTCTAGCCAACGTTGTATTCACTAGACAGTTGAAAGTTGAAATCGACCAACCGACACAGCTCAAGCCCATGATAGACATTTGCGATCTAAAGGATCAAATGCAAAACAATTAGTCACTATGCTCATTTATATTTTGGTTTTATTTTGTATAATTTTAGGAAGGTCGTTTAAACCTCCTCGATTATTTTTGTCATAATCTATTTTTAGTTTTATAGTTTAAGTATTTAAACTCCTCTCATGCATTTAGAGGGGTCCAGAAATTTTATCAGAAACAATATTCAAAACATGCAATTCTATCCTTTTGAGGAAGCTCTGGTGAAATTAATGGAACAAGATTTTTTCTTATCTAATCTAACGTCTTCTACTGAAATTGCACTTTTGTACTCTTAGACGGTGTTGCATGGACTGAAAGTAGATCAATATTGTTGAAGCACATGAGTAGGAGATATTATAAATGGTACTTTTATCTCGTAATTCTTTTTACTTATGTATCAAGCAATAATTTCTCTTCAAGTTGTTTATGTATGAAAGTTTGAATCTTGGTTGCCATTATTGCACTTTTGTATTATGATGATCTATATTTTATGTTGAATACATGAATAATTTCTTATGTGATATATTATTCACAATCGTTTTGGCTAACTTTTTATATGAAATGATTATTGTTAAAATGAATTCATTTCTCATTGCAATTGAATGATCTTTATTATCAATTGCTTTTAGACATTATTGTAGATCACAAACATCACTTTACTCCCGAGTATAGTTATAATTAGATAGTGTTTAAATTAGGATAAAGTGCATGTGATTATTAGTTTAGATTAGATTGCTTTTAGCTTAAACATTACTCCAAAATATCACACATCACCCCATCAACGCAATCATAAAATAGATTAGGAAATTGGTCCCATTATCCCCAATCGGAAAAGGAGCTGCCAACCAAGGTTCAGACCAGGTTGTTTTCCCCATGTTGAAGCAACGATTTTTGAGGCTTCAATAGGACCACAGACAAAGGAGAAATAAAAAGATGAAGACTCTAACCCTTCAGAGTCTACTAAGGAAAAACCAACAAAAAAATTAAAGAAGAAGAAGCCACGAACCCGTGGGCCATAGATAAAGGAGGAAGAAAAAGACGAAGAAGCGGTGGTGACTAGGGAGACTACAGGAAAAAAGCCTAAGTTGAAGGGCACCTCCACCTCTACTAAGAGATTTATAAGGAGCCATGTTGTTTAGTTGGCTATAAAGGACACTGCAGAAGGGGAGGTACTGCCTGAGACACCTAACAAAAAGAAAGAAAATATTCACGACCTACCTAAAGGAAAGGTAAAGGTAAAGTCAGTTGAATTCGTCGATGGAGAAGTGATGTCCTTCCAGGATTCCCCGCTGCATAGAAGCAGAAATGAAACAGTGGAAGAACAACAAGAAAAAGAGAACCTTGGTATGCCCCAAGCTTTTTAAGTACATCATGAAGGGGAAGTAACTCCCTAGAAAAAGCGGTCTCTGCAGGAATTAGAGGAGATTATCACTAAGCTCATCATTTCGGAACGAGATTTAAGAAAGGAGAATGAGACCTTGAAAGAAAAAAGCCTACGCATGCAGAAAGAACATGAGGAATGGGTTCAGAAGGCGACTCAAATCATGAAGAAGAAGCAGGCTCAAATTGATCATCTAAAGAAGAAAAATGAATTATACAGGGGTCAGATTCCTATAGAATCTAGTGGGAACCAACTGAATCAGTTGCCAGAGGTAGCAGATCAGTTGGTTGTAGTAGCTGCAGCCCAAGACAAGGAATGATTTCCTTTTTTTTGGAAGGTGCAACATTTTTGCTTGCATAAGGGACATTCAAGAAGCTAGATGTGGGGGAGATGTTGAGGCCCAATTTTGCCTAATTTTGACACCTTTTCTAGACTTTACCTCTTGATGCGGGAGCAACCAGCACCAAAGCAAGCGAACGCAAGCCATGGAAGCAAAACAGAGTTAAAGCCGATTTAAAGCAGAAAAATAGATTTAAAAGCGGATAAAGCAGATTGAAAGCAGATTTAAAGCGTGCATGCATTATGAAGCTTTTGTGGAGAAAATCAAGAGAGGATAGGATTGATCCTTCCTAAAATTCTTATATAAATGTAATACGATAGGGGTGTAGAGATATATCTGTTCTGGGAGGTATTTTGTGAGTGGAAAAAATGTAATCGGTGTGGATTTGTTGGTTAAGGCTGCAATGCCTTAGATCAAGTGATCTTTTGTAAATAATCAAATTATATATTATGTCAATTTCTTGTCTATTGAGTTATGAGTTTTATAGTTTAACTAATGAACGAATTCATGTGTTGCGTTCTTGTTGATCGACCATCGATCAGTCAAAGGATCGATGGAAATCTAAATATCGTTTAATTGTTATATATAGGTTCAATTATAGGCGTGTGTAATACGGGTTGGATTAATATTGAATTTCCACAGTCGAAGGTCTGGAACAGCGAGATGTTGGAATCAGCATTTGCCTAAATTGTTTGAAATTAAACTCAAGAGGAGCAAAATCAAGTTAATTACAATGGAAAGGGATGCGAATGTATTAAAAATATGTTTGATGGAGGATCGGGTCCGATCAGTAATCGGATGGCTTATGGGTGCGACGTCGTTCAATCGATGCGATTGACCGATTGCGATTTAATCGCGTCGGAACTGTGGACCATTTCATATCGCATTACATTAATCTCTTATTACTGAATGGGTTGAATTACAGCGATTCCGATTGAATCGGATCGGAGCAACAGAGATTGAATTTAAATCGGAGTAAGATGGATCGACAGAACCACCGATGTCTATAGGGTTGACTATATTTATTTTTAAATCCATATATTCCCGCATATTTGTATTTTGTGTGGTGTGGGGGTTTTAAAGCTTAACACCTATATTGATATGTTTGCAATGATTATGTATGGTTGGCACGATTTTAATGAATATCCACGTCAATAAATTAAAAGGTTTTAAGTTTAAAACGCTTCCAATAAGGCTTAGTGGGCCATAACCCACAGGCCCAGGTTCGAGTTTTTAATGGAATTGGGACTTTGGGTTTACCCCAAGATCTCATCCCATCAGTTTGGTATCAGAGCAGTAAAAGATTCTGCGGAAGGAGGTACAGTTCTTAATGAAGTATGAATAGGTATGGTCTTTATATTTTGTGTAGGTAGCAGTAGAGGAAGGTGAGAAGATTGCAATAGCCTAGAGCATTTACTAAAAGACCAAGTCCAGAGGAGAGCTTGGTGAGGTAAGAGGCAGCAAGGAGGATTTGCTGTTGCAGAGGTAGATTGCAGCTCACAAGTTAAAGATATTACGAAGACCAGGAGGTCATAAATTTTTGTGCCTCGGGAGTCTGATGCGGGAGCAACCAGCACCAAAGCAAGCGAACGCAAGCCATGGAAGCAAAACAGAGTTAAAGCCGATTTAAAGCAGAAAAATAGATTTAAAAGCGGATAAAGCAGATTTAAAGCGTGCATGCATTATGAAGCTTTTGTGGAGAAAATCAGGAGAGGATAGGATTGATCCTTCCTAAAATTCTTATATAAATGTAATATGATAGGGGTGTAGAGATATATCTGTTCTGGGAGGTATTTTGTGAGTGGAAAAAATGTAATCGGTGTGGATTTGTTGGTTAAGGCTGCAATGCCTTAGATCAAGTGATCTTTTGTAAATAATCAAATTATATATTATGTCGATTTCCTGTCTATTGAGTTATGAGTTTTATAGTTTAACTAATGAACGAATTCCTGTGTTGCGTTCTTGTTGATCGACCATCGATCAGTCAAAGGATCGATGGCGATCTAAATATCGTTTAATTGTTATATATGAGTTCGATTATAGGCGTGTGTAATACGGGTTGGATTAATATTGAATTGCCATAGTCGAAGGTCTGGAACAGTGAGATGCCAGAATCAGCATTTGCCTGAATTATTTGAAATTAAACTCAAGAGGAGCGAAATCAAGTTAATTACAATGGAAAGGGATGCGAATGTATTAAAAATCTGTTTGATGGAGGATTGGGTCCGATCAGTAATCGGATGGCTTATGGGTGCGACGTCGTTCAATCGTTGCGATTGACCGATTGCGATTTAATCACGTCAGAACTGTGGACCATTTCATATCGCATTACATTAATCTCTGATTACCGATTGGGTTGAATTACAGCAATTCCGATTGAATCGGATCGGAGCAATAGAGATTGAATTTAAATCGGAGTTAGATGGATCGGCGGAACCATCGATGTTTATAGGGCCCACTGTATTTATTTTTAAATCCATATATTCCCGCATATTTGTATTTTGTGTGCTGTGGGGGTTTTAAAGCTTAACACCTATATTGAAATGTTTGCAATGATTATGTATGGATGACACGATTTTAATGAAGATCCACGTCAATAAATTAAAAGGTTTTAAGTTTAAAACACTTCCAATAAGGCTTAGTGGGCCATAATCCACAGGCCCAGGTTCGAGTTTTTAATGGAATTGGGACTTTGGGCTTACCCCAAGATCTCATCCCATCACCTCTCCCATTTTGAACTATCCTTGAACCCTAGTTGTGCTTATTTCGGTCATAACATCTAGGTTTTGGCCAAAAGGGCGTTATATGCTTGAGGTATGTGAATTAACATAAAAAAGTGTCTTTTACCTTAATCTTAAGAATTCCTTAAGCTAGTTATCTCCTTATTGAATTATCATGCCAACTAATCTAGAGTTCTTATGCAGATTTGTTTTGGTTCGAACCACTCCCGCAATTTCCTGTAGACAGCTCGTGCTATCATATTTCCTGCAGACACTCTGAAATTCTTGCAGATGCAGATTTCCTGCAACTGCCCAGATTTCCTGCAGCAAAATCGGCGGTTAACTATGTTCCACTCATTTCTATATCAAACGAGAACATGGGTTTTGTAGGGAATTCACCATACATGGATGTTGTCCTATTGGTTGTTTCAAATCCGCCACCGAAACTGCCTAGATTTGCATACCTCTTCTCATTGGCCGCATGAAGGAAAACTCTAGCGATGTAACGGATTTCGTCTAATCCATGCTTTCAGTCATATATTAGACTCAGTAGAGCTAATTTTGACAGTTTGTACTAGTATTATTAGCTAATAGCTGAGATTAGTAGTTTTCCTTATTCTAGCCAAATATGGGCTTTTGAACTTGTATAACTTCGACTTTGATTTATATTGTAGGGGGTTGTTGGGTTGGGTTTGTTGATAACATATATCAGATTGTACTCGGCTGTAATATTTCCAGGCTAATATAATATTTTATGTTTTGTGTATTCTGCTAATAAAGCTCTTCTGATTTTGAAGGGGTTGTGAGTGAGGGAGGGCCCTCTTTGCTCACAACTCCCTTAGTGTAGTGTGTGTATTTTAATTTTGTTATGCAGTAATAACTTTTTACACAACTAATGTACTCTTTCTAATATATCAGCAACGAATGGTTGAATGATTAAGTTTCATGTTAATGTGTAGATTTCATTTAATCAAGATTTGAATTAGATTGTTAAATGATTTCTTTAATTGATGTAAGTTTGATTTCTTATCTTTTCTAATCAACATTAGCAATATTAAGAATTGTAGAGGGATGTTTCAATCCACTCCATAGCCTTTTGTTGCCAAATGTTGATGCAAAAAAGAGGCATTAGTTTTGTGTATGATTGATTGGTTTGATTAGTAAGCACTCAAGGTATTAAACTTGCATATATTTTGCCTAACATCTCACAAGCTTACCTGCCCTAGGTTGATGATTTATGTTCACAAACTATAAGTCTATAATTTGACTCAACACCAACAAAGATGGCAATTGTGATCGGTGGTTCAGCATGAATCATGGCCCACCTATGCAAGCGCAGGTTAGTGTAGGAGGTTTGCCGAGACAATCCAACACTAGTATATATTGATTAGTCTCCTCCATAATCTTTTGTCAGTCTCGTGAGTATGTGATTTTCTCATTTTGTTAGTAATAGTGATATGGCTAGAAACGACTGGTCTGATAACTGGCTGAACATGGGTAAAATCCACTTTTGGACAGTGGCAATGGTTAAATGTAACATTTCAAATCTCATATTGTTGAACTTATGCTACTGGTATGGTTTCCCAGCGGCTAGACCAGTAGCACTGCTCTCATCATGTAATGCCCTTCTGAATTAATGAAGAGACGAATTTCACAAAAAGAAAAAAATCACCCATGGTATTCATGTGGAATATAGTCTATTTAAAGATGGGAATTAAACCAACTTAGATCCATCTTAAATTCAAATCTACCAATTGCCAAAAGGGATCAAATATCTTGAGATACAAACTTCTTTCAAAGTGAAAAGAGATTTGATCCATCTTTTAAAATTAAGATGAATTTGAACTGATAATACAAAGACTACATAAAAAAACCACAATAACAAATAATAATGTTATTATGTAAAATATGAATTAAATCCAAAGATAAATTTTCTTATCATTGTTTTCCACCAACAAAAAAATATAATTTTCATATTTATAAATTAAAAATATATTTTTTTTGTTTTTAGAAAAAAAATTAATAAAAGAAAATTAAAAACTTTAGAAATATTTATATAATGACTTTAGAGTACTTGAATTTGATAAAAACAATTATAAATATATATTCCTCCTCTAATTATTCATTTGTTTTTTTCTTTATTTATAAAATTAATTAAATTTGGTTTCTCTTTATTTATAAAATAAATTAAAATATTATATATTATATAATTTATTAAATTTTATATTTATTATATAAAGAAAAAATATAATAAATAGATATAGTAGCTTTGTTTCTAATTTCAATTGTTTTTAAATACTTAATAATTATATTATAAAAATAAAACTCTTATTTATAAAATTTATTTAAAGATTGAGTATATAAAAAATATTTTACCAATTGTTATTAAGGTAGTTTAATCGTGATTGAAGTAATGTGAAATTTGTGAAACTGAGAGATCTAAGTTTCAAATCCCTTGTTTGTGACCCAGTTTACGGAGAGGAGGACAAGTTGTAGACCCCATAAGTTCAAGCGAGTTGCAGGGTTCCTCTATATATATATATATATATATATATATAATCCACTAATTATGCTATAAAAATAAAACTTTTAGATATAAAATTTGTTTAAAGATCAAGCATATACAGATATTTTACCAATTTTTAAAAGAAATTTTTTTATAGGGAACTAGCAACCTCCCTTCCTCAAGTCACATATATCAAGAAGTCATAGTTCAGCCTAGGATTGAGATGTTTAGAGACCACGGGTACTAGAGTTGAGATCCGCGACTCCAACTAGACGCTTATCCCTCCAATTTCGCTATAACAGACCATGTTTTACCAATTTACTTCATATATATTTCCAAAAAGAAAAGCATTCTTTATTTTCCTGAAAGATAACATGATCATTAAATTTAAGAAATTTGTAATGAATTTTAAAGGAAATAGAGTAGATTCATTCAAACTTGTAAATTTAATCAAGCTTTTGTGTATGACTGAAACCATAGCTTAATTAAAGTGTTTAATGGCAAGATAAGAGGGAGCTCTAAAGAACTGAAAGGAAAGACATAGTTTTGATCTCCTAAGAGTGTGATCCCTTTGGCTTCATCTATTAAAGAACAATGAACTAGAGATAAAATCTAAGTCCAAAGGGTGAGTGTGATCTTTCTTAGACTTGAGTTTACTTGAAAGATAAAGATACAATATGAATTACTTAAACATTTTTTAGAAAGATGAAAAGAAGAAATACATTAAAAAGTAGACAAATTATTTTTCAATTTGTCATGAACACTAATCCCAAATTAAATTCAACTTCACTACTAAAAGAAATTATATCTTAACTCTAAATCATTTACTTATATCTTTATAGCGCTATTTTTTTTAAATGTCATAATCTCTATAAATAAAGCTTAGTCCAATTTACAAAATGAGTTTTTAAGTGAAATCTAGTGATACAATTTCAAAAAAGATCGTAAATTTTTTATATTGAAAATATATTTTTGAATGCATAAATAATTTCAACACCCAAAAACACATTCTCCATTAAATTTTCATTAAAATTACCAAAAAAATATACAAAAACAACTCTGAGTTAAGGTAGATAAATAATACCAACAAAATATTTAAACGTCGTTATCATAAATGTTGTGATAAAATAAAATAGAGCAACGTACAGATTTGGTCGTCGTCATCATTATAACATAGAGCAATATCCATATTTAGTCAATTGACCACTTCACAAGTCACATCTAATTGGTTATCAACTCCCCTACTTTCGTACGTTTTTTTAATGGAGTGTAATGCCATTGAAATCAACCAATCTCTTTTGATTAGGTATGGATGGATTTTAAAATATTATTTTAATTTAATTTATTCTCTAAATTAATTATTTGATTTAATTATATACTATTATTATTGTTAATCTTAGTTGATCTCTTTTTTATAATTACCAATTAATTATTTTTAGTTTTCAATAATGTTCACAAAATTCCCTTGCACCCCCAAATATTCAGAGTCTTGATCTAATTATTCCTAGTCTAGCACTCTTCATATTAGTGATAAAGTTTTTTGTCTTCGAAGATGGGCAAAGTGTTCGCTCGAAAAGTCAATACTTTAGCGATGTAACACAGTGTTCCAGAAGATCTCAACAACAATCATAATTATAATATTTTCAAAAAAATGTATTATGTAATTTATTACCTTATATCTTGAATCTCATATTACTAAGGTAATACTCAAAATAATGGAATAACTAAAATGATAATGAAAGGAAAAGTAAATTAACATACCATGAACACAAATGAACACAATATGTGACTTGGGAAACCCAATATAGGAGAAAACATAACTAGAAGGTAAGGCTTATGCTTTGCTCTCTTTTTCTTAGTGATGAAATACAAATACAAATAAAGGGGCACTCACTATGGAGTTGCTATAAACATTGTGACCTAAGTGGTTGTTATAGAATATTCTACCTCCTTTGTTATGCTTTAATAGCCCACTCCTAGATTCTGTATACAACTATGGAACAATAACAATACCAAAAGAGTGGAGTCTCTTCCTTTCCTAGCGACCTAGTACTTAACATAGCCTAATAGCCATGCAAGGATACAATTAGGGTTTTTGCATGCCACAACCCTTAACAAATGTTAAGGTTTTTCGCCCTTAAGAATCCTTTTGAAAATCCACATTTGACTAGCTCCATATGTGTGAGTAATGGGGCTAATGTAGCATCCACTTGGTACCATGGTGATTAATAAGGAAAGTTAACTTGTAGGAGGCATAGCTTCCACATACGAACTTTGACTAAGGTGTGCACCATTGAAAATGTATGGCGTGTAAAACAACAATGAGGGAATGAAGTTAATATTTTCAATTTTTGACCACAAAAAGTGTTGTTTGATGCCTCAAACTAGAATCGGAAGTTCCCAATTCATCGAATTAGAGCTTGCCTCTAAAATGGGCCTTGGAAGAAATTTTTCCATTTTTTCCTCTTATAAAGTACCAAGATATATGACAAATACATTGATCCATTCTAAACCATGCCTCCCAATTTAGAAAGGATTTTGGTCCCTAGAATATTTTATTGAGTGAAGTGAGGAGCGAGGACAGTAGAAAGTCAGTTCTTTGAGGAGCGACGAGTGGCTCCAACATCCCACTACTGGGATTAGTGATGTATGGTGTACAAATGTGTCTTGGGACTTTTGCTTAATACAAAAGCATGTTAAGGCCAGCAAACTTTCATACATGTTTTGTAGATGTTTGTAAGACTATTCTTTGGGCATTTGTAATGCGTGTTTGTTTCACCTATACTAATATAGTTGAACTATTTCAGTTGTTTTAGTAATTACATTGTTGGGAATGTGTTCTATTGGTTATCAATGTCGTCTCATCCCTATAGACTACTCCGCGGGATACTAGATAGACTACCTTTGTGTACTGGTTATCACTGTTGTCACATCCTTGTGGACTACTCTGTGGGATACTCAACAGACCATCTTTCTGTTCGGCTTCCAATGACTGTCACATCCTTGTGAACTATTCCGTTGGGTGGTGTACATGTTATCCCCTTCACGTCAGTTTTAATGACTGTCGCATCCGCTGTGGACTATTCCACTTAATGTTGGACAAAGCTTTTTGGTTCATGTGTGCCTCTTCCTGGGTGGTACTATTACCTCTCACTTAGAGGCTCACTTTACTCTCTCCCTTTGCAGTAAGAGAACCGAGACATGAGTTATATTACACACTCACCAGGCATATTCACCGGACTCCTACACCAAACAGTGTGAGGTCTAACTGGGACTTCACACCGAGGAGATCCCCTAAATGTTGGTGTGTCTAGCACCAACAACATTTCTGGTGCTAGACGGAGGGTCATCAGTAGTTTACGGTTGATTGTCCCACCGACCCAACTCATCAATCATTTGGTCAAGGTAGCAACACTCATTCCCTCTCCCCTACGCACAACTCTGAAGTTGGTCATTTCTCACCGCCCAGGACCGAGCGCGAAATTCCATATTAGCATATTTGTGTTGTCTGTACCATCACCTGTCAATTCGTTAAAGTTGTTGGACAGATTCCAAGAGTGTACACTGTTCCATATTCACATAGGAAGAAAAAGACTACTCCCACAAGAGTGGTAGTATCATCTGTGGCAGAAGCAACCTTTACCACTCTTGAAGAGCTGGCAGAAGCTGTGGAAAAAGAATAGGAACCTCAAATCTTTCGAAAGGAAGAAGAAGACAACCTCTTACTCTTGGGCTCAAGTTTCGGTGTAGGAGGCGGAGGGGAAGGTAGCGGAGGAGGTGGAAGCGAAGATGAAACAACAGATTTAGAGGAAGAACCATCATATTTCGAAGAAGAGGAGGAGGACAAAGAAGAGGACAACATGGTAGAGAAAAATCTGGAATGGGTGACTCAGGGCCCATTGGCACTTCCGGGTGTCTTGCACAATATTTTGAGACATGCCGAGAAGCTTTTAATGAAATATGACCTCGACAAATAGTGAAGGCAGAATATCACTTAGACATGTTCTACCTACATCTGTAGACACTTGAGCTACACTATGACGACATCACATGTAGATTGTTTCCATGTACCTTGGATGGTAGAGTAGTTGTATGGTACCACAACCTTCCACCAAATACCATCTAGAACTGGGTGGTGTTCAAGAGAATGTTCCTTGAGAAGTTTGTTGAAGATAAGACCCCCGCCATGTTGTTGAAGGAGTTGGGTAGTCTCAAGCTGGAGCAGAAAGAGAAAGTCAAAGATTTCAATCAGAGGTTTAACCACATTTTGAACAAGTTCTCAGCAGACACCAAACCTCATGACTCTATCACCATCAACTACTACATGTATGCACTGTCAATGAGCATTGTGTTATTCGTCAAGTGAGCTGCGAGACCAACTCTAACAGAAAATTGTGAAGAGACTATAGTCGTGTAAAAAGACTTGTGCTCTATTGGAGTCATTGTAGATGAAAAATCCACTAAGGACTCCAAGGACACAAGCAAGAGGTCTCAAGCCTCTATTAGTAAGGCTAAGGAAAAGAAAGAAAGTAACATTGAGAGCCTTACTCATCTCCTCAAGTCCCTGACCACCGAAGTTGTTGAACTCAAACAATGGACGAGCAAGACAACTGTGAGCAGCGGGCCTCCTAGGTATCCACTGAAGAAGAATGTGGCTTCAAGCAACAACCAACCAGCCAAATCTACACAGAGCTCCAACCTGGTGTTGAACCTTGAAAATCCCACGACATACTCATAATGCTCGTTTCACAATGAACATTATTCTAAAAAAACATGCTCATATCAGAATGGCCTCACGACTTTCCGAAGACAACGTGGTCAATGAATAGGCTGAGCCAAATGATGAAGATGAAGAATATGTTGGATCTGATGAAGCCCCAAGTACTAGGCATACAATAAACATGTATTAATATTCACATGCAGCCTAGAAGACCACCATCGAGAAGGAGCCTCCGAGTGACGGTCCAACCCCGAAGCGAAACAATCAGTACAACTTGAGAAGTTAAGGGATCCCCACTGTGATTGAGATACCAAGAGACAAATTAAGAAAATACATACTAAGGATAGTAGATTCGTTGAACAACTCAACACAGAAAACTCAGAGTAAGTCTGGGAAGAAAACTACAACAAAGAGTGCGTTCGTGAGTAGCAAAGACAAGAGCAGCCCACCAAAAACCATGAACACAAGTCTACCCCTAGACACCTTGGTGAGTCTCCCCTACTTGGATTACAACATCGTACAAAACATGAAGAAGACTGTGCAAACATATCTCTGTATGAGTTAACCAAAATCACAGGTCAGTGGGACCTTCTCCTGCACGCACTTGGGAAGACCTCTACAGGTGATGCTACCTCTTCCAGCAAGGGAACAAGTAAGTCACATCTCTTCTTAGAAATAAACTACCATCATTTGAGCTAGTTTTCTTTCATTCTACATGTAGCTTCAATGTTTTCCATTTATTAATTCAAATCAAGTTTCACTACATCATTGTGTTTTGGTTATAAATTTGTATTTCATTTAACTCTCTTCATAAGTTAATATCACCCTCAAAGGAAACTCGATCCAAATCTGATTCATTGAGCTTGATAAAGTGTTGACTCTAAAGCAGATCTTGGAAAAACACTTGGGGATTCCTATAGCCCCGCAACATCTTATATTCAAAAGGAAATAGATGCAGGATCTACTATAGTTGAAATACTATAGTATATCCCAGAATTATTCCATCATCATGTTGATTAGTTTGTGTATGAGTGCAGTGGGTGCTAGAGGGATATCTTCTTCTTCTTCATACAAGGATGCAATGTGTGGAAAGGGATCCATTTCAATGGACCAACCTCCATCCATTCTAGGACCGTATATTGCTGAAAAAATGAATCAAATGCCAACACTGGAAGTAAACATTAAAGAGGTAAAACATCTCTTATCTTCTCTTTTTTCCATGAAGGGTCGTCATTTGTAGATTTGATGGGTTTCATTCATGGTCAAAGGCACTACATTAGTGGATTTTATAGCATGGACCAAAAATTGTGACATTTAACTTTGTTCCAAAGGATTTTTGTGGTATAGTTTGATTCATAGGAAGATCTAAAGAAACTCTCGTGGGAAGGGCCTTTGTTTTGGGGCAGAGTATGACTCTTCATCACTCCATGGTTTCCAGAGTTTGATTCTTCAAAAATGGTGGTAACAAAGATGCTAGTCCAAGTAAGGTTGTTAAACCGTCCTCTTTTGTTTTGGCATCACAAGGTATTAGAGGACATTGTAAATATTTTGGGTACTTTTTAAAAAGTGGACAATGAAAGAATGTAGTAAGGATTATTTACCTCTGCTCATGAATGTGTACAAATGGACCTAAGCAAAGGTCTACCCGATTGCATTCTGCTAAAACATGGATCCTTTCAATGGATGCAAACTTTGGATTATGAAAATACATCCTTTAGATGTTGTACATTCTTTCAAATAGGATATTTACAGGATTCTTTTCCACGAGCTAAAAAATCCCCAAAAATGAAAAAGGGGTAGGCCCAAAAAAAGGTTGCCAGCCTTTTGATCCCACTTTTTCAGAGGAAGAAGGAGAATAAATCAAGGAGGACCCTCCAATACAAGATGTTGTGAACTTTCACAATCCCACTGAACATGCCTAACCCATGTAGAATTTACAAGAAATAGAATCGATCCATGCATCAGATCACGTTGGAATTGTGGTGCGTAAACAGGATGAATTGGTGGGAGCAAAGAGAGTCCATGTATCAGAAAGCTTAGATTCTAATAAAAAATGCCCCCTTATGGTGATTGTTTCTTAGTTGGAAATTGTTCCTATTGACTCATCTATAAGGGTCTGGCAGAAGGTCCAACAAAAGAAAAGAAAGAAAGAGAAGCTAGCTAACTATTATAACACTTATCTTTTATGTCAATCCAGGCAGTAACTCCACAAAACAAACAACTGATTCATCTCTTATTCCATAGGTAGGTCATTGTTTTATACAATAAGAGCGATTGTTCAGTTCATCTCCCGATGACTGTTCACATTCCTAATTTATTTATTTACACAAAATTCCCCCAATCATGAAGATTAGGTGTCAATATTCCCCCCTAATCTGAACGGGTGTTGGTGAGTCCAAGCATCATTCTGAATCATTCAAGATTTTCCCTTCCAAGTGCTTTAGTGAAGATGTCTGCAATTTGCTCATTTGTGGAACAATGACGGAGATGGATTGTTTTGGCCTCAACATGATGTCGAATCAAATGATATTTAGTATTGATATGCTTTGTTCGATCATGGAACTTTGGGTTCTTGGCCAACTTTATTTGCAGAGGTGTTGTCAATCATGAGTGGAGTTGATTGTACTTGTTTTACCTGCAAATCTTTAAGAATTTTCCTGAGCCACACAATTTCTTTCGTTGCTTCAGCTGCTGCCACGTATTCTGCTTCTGTTGTGGAATCTGCTGGAACTGATTGTTTGCGTGATCTCTAGGAGACAGCTCCTGATCCAAGACTCATAGCATATCCTGAAGTAGATACCCCAGTTTCTTTGTCTCCATCGAAGTCTGAATCAGAGTATCCAATCAAGCTGAAGGCATCCACCTATGTATACTTGATTCCAAGGTCTTGAGTTCCCTTCAAGTACCTTAGAATTCTTTTTGCAGCAGACCAATGTCCCTCACAAGGCTTTTGCATAAACCTGGAGAGGATTCCAACAGCAAATGAAATGTCTGGTCTGGTAGTAGTGAGATAGATGAGACTTCCTACAAGCTGTCTATACTTTGTTGCATCCTCAAATTCCTTTCCTTCAATAGATGTGAGCTTTAAGTTTTGTTCCATTGGAGTAGAAAGAGGATTGCACTCTGTCATGCCAAATCTGTTTAAAAAATCTCCAATGTATTTCTTTTGAGAAAGAAATATGGATTTTGGATGTTGGGTTACTTCAATGCCAAGATAGTAATGAACATAGCCCAAATCAGTCATTTCAAAACTTTTTCCTAATTCTTTCTTTATGGATGCAATATAACTTTCATTGTTCCCTGTCATTAAAAGATCATCTACATATACCACAAGATATACAACTGTTTTTCCAACTTTCTTGACAAATAAAGTTGCATCATCAAGATCAAAATGATTGAAGTTGAGTTTCAGAAGATGCTCAGTTAGCTTTTCATACCAGGCTCGTGGTGCTTGTTTGAGGCCATACAAGGACTTCACAAGTTTGCATACTTTATGTTCATGTCCTTTCACAGCAAATCCTTCAGGCTGGGACATAAAAACATTTTCTTTTAGATCTCCATTCAAGAAGGCAGTTTTTACATCCATTTGACGGACTTTCCAACTGTTCTGAGCTGCTAGTGCAAAGAGTGTCCGGATTGTGGCCCATTTTGCTGTGGGGGCAAAAGTTTCCTCATAATAGACTCCTTCCTTCTGTGCAAAACCTTTTGCCACAAGCCTAGCTTTGTGCTTGTCAGGTGAGCCATTAGCTTTGTACTTGTTCTTGTAGACCCACTTGCAGCCAATTGGTTTGGTTCCAAATGGAGAATCAACCAGCTTCCAAGTGCCATTCTTTATGAGGGCATCATACTCCTTTTGCATTGCTTCTTTCCATTCATCATGAGAAGCAGCTTCTTTAAAGGAAGTTGGTTCAAAATCTGTAGACAAGTTCAATTCACAATCATAAGAAACATCCATATCAATAGGTGAATTAGAGTCATCTACATCACCTCCATTTTGTCGATTTGCATTTCTGGTTCCTGTTTTTCCAATTTCATCAGGATGAACACTTTCAAGTGTCTTTGTCAGCCACTTTGGGGGACCTTTCTGAGATGGTCCAGGCTGCTCTGTTGATTGAGTTGGGAGTGAATCAAGATTGAGTCTCCCATTCTATCAATTACATCACTTAAAGCATCATCCGTTGTTGGAGTTTCAGTCGGGGGAGAGTATTCTTCAGAAGAAGATTCCACATGTTGATCTAGTATAGGAATCCCCCCTTCAATATGTGGAATCTGATTATCAAATTCTTGAAATGATTTCGTTTTTGCGAATCTATCCAAGCGATCAAGTTGCCGCTCAACAACATTGTCAGATTTGGATGATTCAAGAAAAATTACATCTCTAGATACAACAAACTTTTTATTTACTTCATCATAGAGGTGGTATGCTTTGGAGGTGTTTGAATACCCCAAGAAGATACACTTACGACTTCTAGCACCAAGTTTGTTTCTATGTACCTTTGGTATCAAAGCATAACAGGTGGAACCAAAGATCCTGAGATGTTTTATCGAAGGAACATGTCCATACCACAATTCATAAGGAGCTTTGTTTCTTATAGCATTAGATGGACATCTATTCTTTATATATGTAGCACATAAAACAGCATCAGCCCAAAACATTATCTTTACATTTTTGAAGAAGAGCATGGATCGTCCCATATTCAAGATTGTTCTATTCATTCTTTCAGCTACACCATTCTGTTGGGGATTATAAGGCACAGTTGTTTGATGTTTGATCCCATGTTGTCGAAGATAGTTTTCAAATTCATTTCATGTATATTCTTTTCCATTATCAGTGCGAATAGACCCAATATGAGATTGTGCATCATTTTCAATCCATTTATGAAAATTCTTGAATGTTAGGAAAGCATCAGATTTGTTCTTCAATAAATAAACCCAACACATTCTGGTGTAATCATCAATAAATGTCATGATATATTTATTTCCATTTGCAGAAGGAACAGGCATTGGACCACATAAATCTGAATGAATAAGTTCAAGCTTCCTATGTGCTCTTGAATGTGAGTCATGAAAGGAATGTTTGCTATGCTTTCCTAGAATGCAAGCATCACATTACTTAAGTTTTCTAGGAATTGTAGGCAAACCAGCAACACCATTTTTCTTCAATAAGCAGAGACTGTCATAGTTTAAATGTCCAAATCTAGCATGCCATAATAAACTTGATGGAAGTGTACCTTATTCATGATGAGAAATACATGAGAAATTTTGTGCATGAGTAGATGTTCCTTGCAGTTTGAAAATCCTTTCTTCTTCTATTCCCCTCATGACAAGTGAGTGATCAGATGCTTTTCTTACCTCAAGCTTTCCATCAAACATATGAATGGAGTGACCTTGCTGGCAGATGTGGACCAAGGACAACAAGTTTCTCTTGAGATGTGGGAGATATAGAACATGATCCAGAAGAAAGTCTGAGAGACCAGGCAGTTTAAGTCTGACTGTGCCAAGCCCTGATGGCTTGATTTTTGACTGATCTGCAAAGTATACTACTTCATCAGCATTGTCAGTGAAATATTCAAAAAAATCTTTTCTATGAGTCATGTGACAGGTTGCTCCGGAATCAAGCAACCAATCATTTTTTCAGGAAGCAAGTGAAGTATTAAACAAATCTTCATTTACTCCAATGTTACATTGTGCCTCAACATAGTGAGCGGATTCAGGTGCTTTACCTTTGTCTTTATCATCAGTTTTACCTTTCTGTTGGTTTCTTCTCTGCTCAATTTTGTCCCATGGTAGCTTGCATGTGGATGCATCATGTGATCCATTTCTTTTGCAGCGAATACAGTGTAAATCTGCCTTTCTCCTTGAGAATGTCTACCCCCCTGCCTCTGAAACATCTTCCTCTTCCTCTTCGTCCACCTCTTCCTCTTGTAGAATCTTGAGCATGATGTTTTTCTTTATGAGCAAGGCATACAGTCTCTTCAGAAGACTCAGGGGTTGTCTTCTTTCCAAAAGCTTTTTCTCTTTCAGCAAACTTTTTCACAAGAGAGTTAAAGGTTACATCTTTGAGATTTCCATTTGCTTGCAAAGACTCAAGATAATTGGAGTAAGTAGGATAAAGTGCCTTGAGAAAAGCAATAAGAGGGATATCCAGCTCAACCTTATTGGATTTGATATCATGCATTATAGACTTTACTTCAGATGCAAGAGCAAGAGGATCATTATTTTGCAGTTCAAGAGTGAAGAGTTTAATCATGAGTTGGAAAACTTCAAGTGTAGAATGTGAGTCATAGAGTTCTTTCAGCGTTTGTAGGGCTTCAAAGGCAATTGAATATGATGAAATATGGCGACTCACCTCTTCATTTACAGATACTGTGATTAATGCATAGGCTTTGCTATTCTTGTTTTCCCAAATGACGAGCTCTTTGTCTGAGGTAGGTTGTACTGGGTCATTGTCTCCTTCTCCGACACACACTCCTTTCCACAACTCACTGAAGATGAGGGTGTCTTTTATCATCTGGGACCATTCAGGATAGTTCTCCTTGCCAGTGAGAACTATTCCTACCATGGATATGATTGAATGCATTCTGTAAAAAAAACTTTTGCTAATATAAAAGAATACTTCTGCCAATATACAGTAAAAATGTACTCAAAATTTTCTGTGGGAAGCGATTTTGGTTGTTTAATTCATATCATAGTCAATAATCAATCATTCACCGCGAGCTTTACAAAGTTGGAGCAGCAACGGCATCAACCGCGAGCTCTACAAAGTTGGAGCAACAACGGCATCACAATTTCAAGCTCTGATGGCAGACATATCATGTAACCTGAGAATGTTTTAAACAAAACATTAAACATCTATGTTCTAGAGTTGTTTCTTACAATTTGCGGCAACATAATAGTAGAACTAATGAAATCCGCAAAGCTCACTAAAAAGACTAAAAAATCACCATAAATCCCTTTGATTCTTTAAACCTTGAAGCCACGATTGTTTCTCTTACCACGAGCCATCTCAGAGATCTACTAGTATTTACTCGATGTCTAAAATGAACGTATCTGGTCAGCCCATACAAATCCACCAAATTGCTTTTCAAGATTGCAGCATTACCGCATCATTAGTTGAGTAGTTATGAATAGAAGAAAAAGAGCGCCACCGCATCAATGTAGACAGATATGAATAGAAGAGTATCACCGTATCACTGAACAGGAATAAGAGTGTGACGACATCACTGAATAGATATACAGAGAAGAAACAAGAGTGTCATCGCATCACTCAATTGTGCGAAAAATACAATCACAGGTTTGCAACAAGTAAGATCGAGCCAAAATCAATGGGTCAACTAATCTTTTCAGTGGTGTTTAGTTTATCTTCCAATTATATTTGAGCTTCTGCCTTCCTGGGATAGCGTTTTAAAAAATAATGGGATAGCGTTTTTAAAAAATAATGGGACGGCGTTTTAAACAATAATGGGACAGCGTTAACAAAACAAACTGATCAACCTCATCCCACCATCGAAATTCCGATTCAAACTTGTTCCAAACAGCATTATAAAAAGAGTCGGATAAAATAAGATGCGGGCACCTGCTAGACCTCGAGCAATGGCAAAAGTCCGAGTTAGAAATTGAGTCTGCTCTGATGTCAGTCCTCGAACTGGTAAAAACTTGTAATTTACAAACGAGCCATGGCAAAAGGAAAAGAGCTTGCGGAATAAAATGACTGAGTTTTAGATCAATGTTTTTGATCGATGGGGTAGGATTGAGGTGACTGAGCTAGCGGAATTCACCGTGAAGAAGGAGAATAATCTCTGTCAAACACTCAAGAAACAGTGGACAGATACTATGGCAGAGGCGCATTATGTAAGGACTGAGGCAGCGCTGGTGTGCCAGAGAACGTTTTGGACAAATGGGTTATGGCAAAGGCAGATGCATGGACAGAGGGAATATGGCAGACAGAGGAGTTACAGGAGCATAATAGCTAAAACAAGGAGCTGGCTCTGATACCATGTCAGGCTAGGCAATAACTCCAATAGATAGTAAAACTGATTCATTCATTATTCCATTAGGTAGGTCTTTATTATATACAATAGGGAGTGACTATTCAATTCATCTCCCAATGACTATTCACATTCCTAATTTACTTATTTATCATGAAGATTAGGTGTCAACAGTTACCGGGAATAGTGTCCACTCGGATGCTACTATTCCCACTAAGATGGGTGGCTATCTTAGAAACAAACAAGTAAAGTCTACTTTTGTTTTCCTTTATGAAAATAGACAAGAGGAGAACCAAGAAGACCAACCTTAGTCTTGCGCTTGATTTCCTCTCCTTCTTGATAGAGCTATGTCGCTTGTTCTTCGTCTGCCCAGCTTCAAAGAGCACCTGTGGAATCACAGCAACATACTACTATCAAAGAAACAAATATCTATATTCATAAATAACACAGGACCAGATATGTGTTAACCATACAAATGCATATATAAACAAGTACACAAGAATATGGAGGAAAACTAGAATATATTTATTAAGATGAAAAATAGCAAGAGGATTACAACCATATGTTCTGACCTAGCATCATCCTCCAGCTAGAAAGCCCTTTTTCACCTCAAGCAAAGCTTAGATCACCCAACACTATGAATGTACACCAGAAAACCAACAACACTTCTCTATAAGATACAAAAATTCCAGCCTCTGGATCTCTGTGATGAGGGATCCATATATAGATGATTACAAAGAGGTGAGTCATCTTCTGGGATCTTGATTAGTGTCTTTCACTGATAGTTCTTGGTTCCACTTAGAGATTTCATGATCTCTTACTCATCCCTGGGCGAATTCAGAGAGGTAAGTGTCATATGAGTAGTTTCTAGAAGATTCTTTGGGTTTCCACTTAGCCAACCGCCTCTGCCATTTGTCTGATCTCGCCCATCGCACCCTATAGAAGCCTTTTTCAGTATGCATCGCACCCCCCATGTGTAATAGGTGAGATGCAACGCACTTTGACCAAGAGGCAGTCTGTATGGGTCAATTTTGACCAGTTCTGAGTAGTTTTTTACGTGGAACTTCTGGGAAATGATGTAATCAGCTGACCTTGATCCATTAGGGTATGAAACAACACTTTTAGGGGTTTAAGAGCCCTTGGTTTATCTACATATATGATTGGGGTTGCAGTGCCCAAATATGTCTGTTAGCGCTTGAAATTTCACCTCAGGCTGAGACAGGTAAACCTCAAGGCTACATCAAACCATTTAGCCTCGTAGCTAGCCCTACGGGGCAGGAGAAGGCTCTCTCCGATCTATCTCGTAAAATCTCCAATTGATGAGATGACCAATAAGGTAACACTGATATTAGGCTAGTAAACTGATCAGAAAGATTGATTTTTGGGTTTTTGGGTTTTTGGTGGCAAATTGAGGAGAGGGCAATTTTGGGTGCGGGAATTGGACACAGTTTCTGCAGGGGGTTCTTTGGGGCGGGGTAGGAGACAGTATTGATGCATTTGATTGAGGTGGATGATTGGGAATGACAGGTGAGAGAGCTAAAGAGAGCAAACAATAACTTTGAATTCTCTTTAGACAGTAGAAAACATTGAAATTAAACAAACTTAAAAGCAAAGCATGGCAAGCATGAATT
>APFE030779237.1:0-20334 GCA_000404065.3 Pinus taeda | reverse complement strand
GGTGTAGCTAGAAACTAGGGTTTGTGCAAAAATGAGGAATTTGGGGAATCTGAGTGTTGGGAAGTGTATGATATGGTACTTTAAGGATAGGGGAAGGTGTATGAACATCAGGAAACAAGTTTTGCCATTGATTTGACCATCCAAGAGAAATTGCCTTCAAAACCCTAGAGAGGGAAATGAACTTGCCAAGGCACAACTGAAGCATGAACAATGTGTAAAATGACTCATTAGACACTGAGATGATAATGAAAACCCTATGAATGATGATAGACTTAGCTGAATAGTGGCATAGATTGGCATTTTGGCAACTTTGAAAAGAGTGAGAGCAAACCCTAGACCTAATGCCTAGTGACCAAATTTTGCTTGAAGACTCACTGAAATGACAAAATTTGACCTTGACACTTCAAAATCACTTTGTAAGAGCATATTTGATCACTGGAGGAAGGCTGGAAAGACTGACACTAACACCACCATCAGTTGTTTCTCAAAACATCTTGTCACACCCTGAACTCAATGAAGAATCCATCTCCATAAGTATAATCCATGCTCAAGTCCATGAAATAGTCCTCATCTCATCTGCAACATGTTGTCCATGATGTTTGGTGTCAATGTGCTCCATGAAATCAACCTCATCTATCCCAACATCATTCATATGTGTGCCTCCTCAATATGAAGAGACCATCTCATCAATCTCCAACTCTCGGTGTGCCACATCCAAGTCCATGAAGCAACCTCCATCATATCTGCAATGTGTCACCTCTCAAGTCTGCCATAGAAACAAGTATACACCCGTCTCATCTATCCATGTGCTGCCCATGATCATAGATCAATCAGCTCCCATGTGTAAAAAGGTGGTTAAGTCTCGGCTCAACCCATGCCCAGGTGTTGCCACCAAGGCATCATCATCAGCATAACTCCATCACTCCAAAGTGTCTCATATCGATCCTCTACATCAAATCACTCTTTCAAGCCATCCCCATGCATGTACTTGAAAGTATTCACCCCATCCTGCATCAAAGTCTCTGACCTCAGCTCCTCAATGCATCATATCCTCTAAGTCCACTATATATGAAGTCCCCAAAAGTCACAACAACCTCATGTCATCATGAGCTCCATGAGTCAACTCCAACCAACATCTCAGCAAGCATACAAGTCTCAACCCAAAGGTCTTTGCAAGATGCCTCAGCTCTCCATGTAGTAAGAATGCCCCATAGCCTGCTCACAACTCCATCCAAGTTCATGGCCTTGTTGTAGATAAGTGCACAACCTCTCCATTGGCTCATACATAAAACATCTCCATGTCACACCAGCAAATCCCTGCTTTGGCACTCCTCATTGGATGCCCATAAGTGACACCTCTACAAGTGCTCCCACATAATGTCTCTGCATAAGACTGCCATGCTCCATGTCTCCAACCTGATGTCCATGACTAAGTTGCCATGTAGTCCAACCAAGTAGACCCATCACAACAATCGATCATCCTCACCCAAGTCTGCAATCTTCGGTCTAGTGAACTCGGTCACCCAACCATATCATCATCACATGAGTCTCTCCATCATAGCTCCCCCACTAAAGGTTCCACCAAGACTTGTTCTTGGTCTCGGCCATGAGAAGTCCACCCAAGCAACTCAAGTGTGTGCCCTCCAATCTGTCCATGAGTCATGCCGAGCACTTAGCCATGTGGCTAAAGAATGACCCATTCCTCCACAACGATAATCAAGTTCCACCCTTTTCACGGGCCTTTGTACCTTCTACTATAAGGTCACAAACAACCCTAAAAAGTCCTGCAACAATCAACAATCCTTGTTTCTCCATACAAGGTCTCATCATAAACATCAATGGTAAGATGCTCCCTAGCATCGGCAAACTGGCTTTGCCCTTCCCTGCATATGGTCCATCTACCAAATGCTCAAGTGAAATACATGCATCAAATGTACTTACATCATCATCATGATCATCATGAGGTTCCTCCATGAGAGTACCCCGATCCATACATGTCTGCAAACTGCACGATCCTGGCCCAACTTTATCAATCTCAAGCTCATCCTCCATCATGGTCATGTCTGCAACATCTTCAACTATCACGGCTTCCTCTTCCTTGTTTGCACAATCTGCAACCTCATCTTGCTCCATTATCCAACCAAGTTGAAGAAGCTCGTCGTCAACATTCTTTTCCAAGACTACAAGCTTCTCGAATCCGGGGATTCTCCTTTTTCATCTGCTTCAACCTGTAAAAGGTAAGCAAGAGCTTCCCTTCGCATTCTTCCAAACCTGCCATGCCTTGTACTTCGTCTTCCCCGGTTCGTACTTCGTTTGGTCCACAGATGCCCAAACCGTGTACACCTGCCCACACGCAGTCCTACTTGCCCACCTGACAAGTATCCAAATCGTATAACCAGCACGAAGTACCGCCTGCCCAATTCTACGACACCCGGTTCCAACCTTTACCAGCTTCACCAAGTCCCTTGCAACCATGAACCAACCCTTGTTCCACTTGTATGTGAAACTAGCTTCCTTCACCTGCAAGTACCCGCTTCCACTGTCACGAGCAACTCTGCTCTAATCAGCTCAATCGAGTTCTGATACCAACTGTCACGCCCCCAAGCCTATGGTGGTCTTTCAACCGTGCCAGCGAGGTGCGGCACCACCGAACACTTTCTCTTTAACAATACTCGTGCACATGGACTACACCTAAATTCACTTTCTCCTACTTAGTTTGTGATTCTCAACCAAGTATTATTATGGTATCCTTTATACCAATGAGCACCCATACACATTCATTATCCACAACATTATATAAGAGAAATGCAACAGTATAAAGGGAGGGGAAACTCCCTGCAATATGAGTCTGCCCAACAATATATTATACAAGCTTTCGTTTTTACAATGCACAAGTTAAATCTTGGGAAACCCCAAATTTACACTTAGCCAAATATACAACTTCGGAAAACTCGGTTGCCCAGCTCATCGGCACCTCCGCACGGTTGCCGCCCGACTCACCAACCCTTCGTTCACCTCGTCGCACCATTATGTCGTTTTCCCAACTCGGGCGTGCCTCCAAGTCGCCACACACAGGTGCCTCTAACCGAGACTCACCTTCATTCACAATCTCAACACTTCACCATTTCATTGTGCACGACGTGCCCTCACCCGACCGCCTGTCCACATGTCCACCCGTTCACCTGTTCAACTTGCCCAAGTCACCGCACGACTTCACCCAGGTCGCCACACGACTTCACCCGATTCGCTCGGACGACCTCACCTGGGTCGCCACATGACCTCGCCTGGGTCACCCAAACGACCTCACTAGGGTCGCCACACGACCTCGCCCGAGTCGCCCGAATGAACTCCCGAACAACCTGCCTGAACGATCTCCCGAACGACCTGCCCGAACGATTGCCCGAACGACCTGCCCGAACGACTATCCAAACGACCTGCCTGAATGACCTACCCTAACGACTGTCCGAACGACCTGCCCGAACGACTGTCCGAATGACCTGCCTGAACAACCTGCCCGAACGACTGTCCAAATGACCTGCCTGAACGACCTGCCTGAACGACCTGCCCGAACGACTGTCCGAACGACCTGCCTAAATGACTTTTCTGAACGACTTTCCTGAACGACTTTTCCGAACAACTTCCCGAATGATTTTTTGAAACGACTGTCTGAACAAGTTTCCCGAACGACTTTCCTGAACGATTGTCCGAACGAGTTTCCCGAATGACCATTCGAACGATTTTCTCGAACGACTGTCCGAAAGACTTTTCTGAACGAGTTCTCACCTGAGTTCCGCCTGACGTGCGAGCTCATCCACGCACTTCAGAACTCCTAGTTCGAACTTGTTGATCAAATGCTTCATGGTCGTTTGCCTCCAAACACCCTCCAATATATATGGGTGGGTGGCGGGTTTTGTCACCCGGCCGACCCACACCAAACACCCAGCCGACTCGTTCATAATGTGTTGTCTCGCCCCGGAGGATGGTCGGCCTGCCCAACTCATGGGACCACACCCTCAACTCGCCCAACACCTTATAAACTCACCCAAGGTTCATTTTGTTTCATGTTTTGCACACACTTCGCATGGTGGAGTCGCCCTACCCATCGTACGAACCACAGGTCCTGAAATCCTCCCCCACTGGAAGTCATTGTTGTCCTCGACAATATCTCATCCCGGCAACCATCTATCACCAAGATCACCATACCAAGGTATACATCCATCGGTATGTCATACATCGGAAATTATCTCAATCTATGACCATCGATGACCCTGTCACAATCTCCACATGCCTCTCTCCATCGTGGAAGGCTGGTCCCTCCATCTCAAGCTACATGCCCACTGCAACATCTCGTGTCGACCTCATCATGTGTCATCCCATGTGAACTGCTGCCATGATACTCCAACACGATGCCAACACATCTCTGCACGTTGTTAACCCCCATGTCTGAACTAGTCGGATGGTCAGTCCAACTGTCACGCTCAAACCATGAGAATGCACATCCTCATGCCACCATCAGTCGTTTCTCAAAACATCCTGTCACATCCTAAACTCAATCAAGAATCCATCCATATAAGTGTAAGCCATGCTCAGGTCCATGAAGTAACCCTCATCTCATCTGCAACATGTTGTCTAAAGTAGTTGAGTCTCGGCTCAACCCATGTCCAAGTGTTGCCACCAAGGCATCATTATCATCATAACTCCATCACCTCAAAGTGTCTCATATCGATCCTCCACATCAATTCACTCTTCCAAGCCATGTCCCATGCATGTACTTGAAATTATGCACCCCATCTTGCATCAAAGTCCCTGACCTCAGCTCCTCAATGCATCAGATCCTCCAAGTCCACCATATATGAAGTCCCCAAAAGTCACAACAATCTCATGTCATCATGAGCTCCATAAGCCATCCCAAACCAACATCCCAGCAAGCATACAAGTCTCGGCCCAAAGGTCTCTGCAAGATGCCTCGCTCTCCATGTAGTAAGAATGTCCCATAGTCTACTCACAAGTCCATCCAAGTACATGGCCTTGTCGTACAAGAGTGCACAACCTCTCCATCGGCTCATACATAAAACATCTCCATGTCACATTAACAAATCCATCTGCACAACATCCCTGCCTTGGAACTCCTCATTGGATGCCCATAAGCGACATCTCTACAAGTGCTCCCACATAATGTCCCTGCATAAGACTGTCATGCTCCATGTCTCCAACCTGATGTCCATGAATAAGTTGTCCATGTAGTCCAACCAATTAGACCCATCACAACAATCGGTCATCCCCATCCAAGTCTACAATCTTCGGTCTAGTGGGTCACAAAGATGTTTGGTTATGACTTTGAAATCATTTACAAAAAAGGGAAGCAAAATGTGGTGGCACATGCACTCTAAAGAAGGGATGAGGATGTGGAAGCATTGTTGTGTTCCATTTCTATTATCCAACCAGATTGGATAAATGAAGCAAGTGAGGAATGGAAGAATGACGAAGAAGTGTGGGCACTTATTCGAAAGTTACAACAATATTCCACTACGTCTGATACATTTAGTTGGAAAAATGATTTGTTATGGTACAAAGATCGGTTATACCTCTGTAAGAATTCCCAGCTAAAACAAAAGATTCTTATGGAATTGCACACTTCTCCCTTAGGAGGGCACTCAGGATTTTAAAAAACTTACCACATGGTTAAGAAGGAATTTTTTTGGGATGGCCTTAAATCAGATATTCAAAAGTTTGTGATGGAATGTTTGGTTTTCCAAAAAACTAAAGTTGAAGAAATTAAGACACTCGGTCTATTACAACATTTATCCATTCCAAGCCAATGTTGGGAGGAGGTTTCAATGGATTTTTATCACAGGTTTACCCAAGTCTGAGGGAAAGAGTTTCATCATGGTGGTAGTGACAAACTTACCAAGTATGCACACTTTTGTGCATTGTCACATCCATTTAAAGCTAGTACAGTTTCTACTGCATTTATAGAAACAATTCAAAAACTACATGGAAACCCAAAGATTATTGTAAGTGACAGAGATCCCATTTTTACTGGAATTTTTGACAAAATTATTTTCTTGTCTTGGTACTCAATTAGCTCATAACTCATCTTATCATTCTCAATCTGATGGGAAAACTGAGATAGTAAACGAATGTTTGGAAGGATATCTTCATAGCTTTATATATGATAAACAAACACAATGGGTCAAATGGTTGCCTCTAGCTGAATGGTGGTATAACACTTTCTTCCATACAGCAACAAAAATGACCCCATTTATGGCACTTTATGGGTATCAGCCACCATCCATCACATCATATTTAAGAGAAAATTCTAAGGTTCAAGTAGTGGAACATCACATCGAACATCAACAACAAGTCCTCCAACTCTTAAAGGATAACCTCGTGTTGGCACATAATAGAATTAAACAACAGGCAGATCAACATCGCAACGAAAGAAGTTTTGATGTAGGTGATTGGGTATTCCTATGGCTACAACCATATAAACAAATTTCCCTGAATCAGGCTAAGAAGGATAATAAATTATCACCAAAGTATTATGGTCCATACAAGGTGCTGCAAAAGATTGGTACTATGGCATACAAATTGGAGCTTCCTGCAGCTTCTCGATTGCACCCAATTTTCCATGTTTCATGTTTAAAGAAGGTTATAGGCGACAAGCTCCTAGCTCAAACAATATTTCTAGAACTTGATGAGGAAGGAAAAATTATATTGGAACCAGAAGCAATCACAGAAACAAGAACTCGACGGCTACGAAATTGGTCAATTTCAGAGTATCTTATCTAGTGGAAGAACTTATCCGCTGAAGATTCCACATGGGAGGATGAGAATTTTATACAGAAGCATCCAGAACTACTCAAGTGTTGAGGACAACACTTTTTTAAGGAGAGGGGCATGTTGGGTCTCTATAATACTAGTGATTACCCCATTAATGTGGTAGTTGTACCCCTTATTAATATTGTTGTGCCCCTATTGTCACCACATTGTTATTACTGTGCCCCATAGAATCCCTCTAGTGTATTTTTGTGGCTTTATATTATTGTTAGGTCGGCTGGGTTATATTGTGACTCCTTAGACTCCTATATATAGAAAGGAGGTTTTGTCATCTGAATCATCCAAGAATTTTTCATTTATGTAATGTAAAGGAGGTTGCCCCCTTGAAGAGGCTAAATTATAAGGTGTTGATCTATCTTTTCTATCTTTTTCTTGAGTTTGTTTCACAACAAAGAGTCATATAAAAAAATATGAGCTTGAGACATTTATTGCAACTTTACATAATTGAAACAAGTACATATGTATTTATCATAAAGTTATATGAATAGTAGAATAGTTTCAACAGTAAAGAAAATAAATGGGATATAGTTCATTTCAAAGGAAAGACAGGAAAAGGACCCGATACATAAAACACATGCAAATTAATGAATTGTAGCCTAAGCCCAGTAGTCATATGTTATATACTTAGGGGGGATAATATGGGGTACCAAGGGATGTACCCATGGTAATAATGTAATAATGGGATGGGCCATAGTAATAAATAAGGTGGTTAACCCATATCATGTAAGAGACAACAAGTAGTTAGTAATAATCTAATGGGCCCATGGTAATGATCCATGGTATTGTATGTATGAGGCCTATATAGAGGCTAGAGACTCCACATGGAGAAGGGAAAAAATATTGTGAATGAATATTGTATGAGAAAGCATATGGCTTGTGGAGTTTTCTCCTTCCTTAAGGAGTGAATGTATGGTGTTGCTCTACCATAAGGGTTTGATCAATAAAGAATCATTTCTATCTTATTTCTTGGGTTTATTTCCATTTTATTTTATTTTTATATTAGATCTATAGTATTTCTGGGTTAGATCTACAAAAATTGGTATCACAATAGTAGTACCATTATCATTTCCTGTAAAAAATTCCTTGCTAGAAGCCATGAAGGTTTGGAAAAAATTCACTTACTTGGCCAAAATTTGAAATTGTCACAGTTTCGTCAATATTGCTCAGAATCGTTATTATGACCTATTTTCAGAAATGGAACAATCATTCTACATCTGCCCATGTGATAGAAATCCCGATCTAGACAGTAGAATTCCAGATCTGCGCTGCTACTCTCCCGTCGTCACCCAAAATTTCTGAAAAAAGAGTTGATTTTAAATCAACAATATCTCCCTCATCCGGACTCCGATTTGACTGATTGTTTTTTTGAAATTAGGTTTTTTTCACAAATATTCTAGATCTACAATTAGATCTTGTAGATCTTGCACCAAGACGTCCAGACTGCGCCGGAAACTCGCTGCCCTGAAAATTATCTGCAACCCCACTGATTTTTAGATCAGCGATATCGCCTTCATCCGGACTCTGATTCAACCGATTTTTTTTTTTAATCGGGTATTTTTTCACATAGAATCTATATCTGCAATTATATTTTACAGATATTGCACCAAAATGTACAAATATGATCTGCAAACTCGCCGCCCCCGAAATCCTGCAAAAATTTAAAAAAAAATTCAACTTTTTTGCCCAAGAAAGTGCTCTGATACCACTTGTTGTAGATCTAATCTAGAAATACTATAGATCTGATATAAAAATATAAGACAATGGAAATAAACCCAAGAAATAAGATAGAAATGATTCTTTATTGATCAAACCCTTATGGTAGGGCAACACCATACATTCACTCCTTAAGGAAGGAGAACACTCAACAAGCCATATGCTTGTTCATACAATATTCATTGACAATATTTCTTGACTATCTCCCATGTGGGATATCTAGCCTCTATATAGGGCTCATACATACAATACCATGGATCATTACCATGGTTCCCTCATACCATCCACTAATACCATGGGCCCATTACATTATTACTAACTACTTGTGGTCCCTTACATGATATGGTTAACCACCTTATTTATTGCTATGGCCTATCCCATTATTACATTATTACCATGGGTACCTCCCTTTGTACCCCATATTATCCCCCCTAGGTATATAACATCATAGCTGCAATTTGATGTAATATAACTAAAGTATTTTTTGTATGAAAAAAAAAAACATATCTTAGGAAGCAAGAGCTATACAGTTCCTTGAGTTGCTGACGAGAGGAGTGAACTATCCTTCCATTCTAGTAGATGCTCAGTTAGGAAACCTAAGTATTCCAGTTAAAGTATTATGCTTAATCTGCACAAATGAAATACATAACATGAGCAGTCAACAAAGTGTGATCGGCTTATTATTCCAAGTGAATACTCGAGACAAAGGCAAATATAAATGAAATAATAGAACAAAAATGATAACATATTAACTCCAAGTATCAGTGCAAAGAACAAGAAGAAAAAATAACATTCGGGCATGTGATATAACAGAAGTGTTGGCATCCTGGATAAAATGATCAAGTGAATCATATATATGACATTAATAGAGACAAATCATGATAATACCAGGAAGGGGAGTAAACCCAAACAAAAGATGTGTTTTGCAAATTCAAACATCACATGTAATTAATAGGACACATGTATTAGTGTAGCACAAATAGAAATTGTGCGTGGGAGGTTGAAGTAGACTAGACAAGGAGAAAAACACATATAAATTACTATAAACTTCGTCCAAGATGATGGGCATACATTTTATTACACAACTTGAGAGAAAAATGGTTTCAAAAGTACATTACCAAACTTAAACCAATACTGGGTACACTCTCTTAAAAACATTAATTATAAAGTTACATGAACTAAACTGGGACATATAATGTCATTTGGAACAAAAATAACTGTGGATCCCATTGTGTGGAAACCAACAAGAAACAATAGGACCACATATAACACTAAAGTAACTTGAAATGCAGATGCTACTGGTAGCCTTTAGCCCTAATGGCTCCCACGCCTTGGGTAGAATTCAACAATAGTCAACTAGCAAAAGGAGTGAAACCCATGACGACCATCAACATCCAGAACCCACTGAAACAAAGAGACAACAAACCTGGAAAATGAGCGAGAGAAACAATGTTAAAAGGAGGAATTAAACTTGAGAACAACAAACCCCAAACTTAAATCTATTACATTCCTTGGTACCTGCAAGTGCATGACACTAACAGCAACAAGAGAAAAGTGGTCAGATTCACACCCTATAAATGGAAATGAAATAACTCAAGGGCGAGAGGAAAATGTAACCATGTGATAGAGAAACAAATTATACTTGTAACTCATTGGAGGGAAGCCAAGGTGGTGCCTAAGACCAGTGGTTGGAATACAAACGGTCAAAAAAAACAGGGTCAATTCAAACTTCACGACCCAATTTTACTAAATCAATTTTCTTTAGGAAGCAAAAGACCCAGAACATGGGAAGTTGTGAGATGGTTGTTTGCGAACTCCGAATGCCCATATTCAATCCTCATTGATAAATTATGGCCGAGTCCTCTATAGGAAACACCATGGAATAGAAACCGAGAGGTTAAGGGTATCATGAGACTTGCGTGTCTGTAACCAAGAAAAATGAGCAATAAGCCAAAGAACCATGTCCGTAGATTAATTATAAATAATAATACAAAAAATCATTGAAAAAAATAAACAATACCTCCAACTGCATGCCTTGTACAAGCAAACACCACCATAGGATAAATATTTCCATAGAAATGTTGCAATACACATAATACCCGTTTCTTGAGAGACAATATGCAAATGGTGTAGGGGATTCAAAGTTAACTTCATTCCTTGAGAAATTAAGTGGAAGAGGGAATGAGTGGATGGGCGAAACAGATTCTATAGGGAGTCTACATGCCAAATGTAAGGGCACAAAAAAGTATTAAGCTGATCTTGGTGAGAATAAGAGGTTAGTTCGACTCCCTTCAGGTTTAGAAAAATAGCCCTGCAAAACCCTCCCCTTAGAACACAACGACAACAACAAAGCGGTGAAAAAAATGGTAATTAGGGTATTAGGTATGAGATTAGGGTTATGGGGAAATCTCCAACATTGATCCTTGTTCGAGCCATCAGGGCCATCGATCATCATCGGAGTAGGGTTGGGCACGCACTGCAGATGTACTCCACCCATCACATGAACCACGCCATATGGCGGAGGAGTATTGATGCATACAACACCAAGCGTATGGGAAGAATTATTAACCCCAACCCAACTGTAAAAGGTGAAGTGTTCACCCAATTTAACCAAGGTATCATGCCACATTCATTCAATAATAAATGATTTTGGTGGCCAACATGAAGAAAATTACATATGTAACATTTAATTGAATTATTGCTTTTATGTAGCATGAACCTTTCTAATTTAACCTCAGTCATTGATATACATGGGAAAAAATAATTTGGTTTTTTGATGTGGAGATCTGACATATGATAGCTTTAGGGGGTCATGTGAGATATCACAGTGCCATATGGATAAGAAAAAATCTAATAGAAAATTGGGGGATATAGCTACTAGTTACCCATGTATTCCCATGAGTTGGATGTTAAGTTGTTTATATGGACTACAATAAAGATGGACCATGTTAATCTCCCCTAGTGAAGTTCAAGGGGGTAATGGTTAGGAGTGTTAGCGTACAATTGACTTGTTGATAGAATCGATCAATCTCCTAGAAAACTGGGGGATATAGCTATTAGTTACCTCAAGTGAACATTTTTATGTAGACTTCAATAAAGATGGACAAAGTTAATCTCCCCAAGTAAGTTCAATGAGGTAGTTATTGCCTCGAGAGACACTTTGGTAGATATGTTGTAATGTAATGTCCTATAGACATTTAACTCGGTCCAAATAAAATAAAATAAAAATAAAAATAAATCTATGTTAAAATAAAAATTCTATCCTATTTGATTTATTTTTATTAATTTTTGTTGGGATGTGAAGGTAAACTTTATT
The DNA here is from genome assembly GCA_000404065.3 of Pinus taeda. Taxonomy (NCBI): domain Eukaryota; kingdom Viridiplantae; phylum Streptophyta; class Pinopsida; order Pinales; family Pinaceae; genus Pinus; species Pinus taeda. Next base: position 8,465 of record APFE030779237.1, on the reverse strand, counting down.
TGGTCAAGTTACTATTGTTTTTTTAGCTCCAAGTTTATGAAAACCCATGGTATTGACCCATGGTATTCATGTGGAATTTAATCTATTTAAAGGGGAGAGTTAAACTAGCCTAGATCCATCTTAACTCTGGATCTACTAAGCTAGGAGAAGGATCAAATTTCTTTGCATCTAATCTCTCTCATGGATTGGTAGATCTGGAGTTAAGATGGATCTAAGTTGGTTAGGATAGTTAGCAAACATGTCAATAGAGTCAATTTCATGATTAACAAATTTACCATTAATAGTTTATAAACTTAAAATTTTAATAGCCCATAGTTTTCCCGATAATATTTGATGTAATATAGGCTATTGAAATACTTGATATTTCGATTGTCAAAGTAACTTTGTACCAAAGAGTAATAAATATATTATGGGTATAAGATTTTCAATGTATTTTTCACCGTATCGTTTGTGTTTCTACCATATCTTAATGTATCTCTATCATTTAGTAACTTGCTTGTATCTAATTTATCTTTTTTTTAAACTGGGAGAGGAAGAGCATAGTCCTTTAACCAGAATTTAATATCAAGTTAATGTTCTCATCTAGTGGTGGCCACACATGTAGCAGGAACCAGCCAATGCAAAATGTGGATAGAAGAATAAGGGTTTCACCTCACCTACAAGGCCCATAAAATGAGAATCGAAGTCACGATTAGACATGTCATTTTGGTGATCTTCTAGCTTCCCTTATGGATGAGATATTGTGTTGTCTTTCTTGATGATAATATCCATACTTGGAGAGTGTGTTTTGTGTGGATATATTATAATTTCCTTAGAGAAATTTCACAATCGATAGGATGAGTGTATGAAAGAAACGTATAAAGGACTTTCAAGAAATTCTGGGGTTTCCTGAACTATGATGCATTGATTCACTTTTTGTTCTCATAACAATGGATAAAGGCTTGAAATAATTTCACATGCCTCGACTCATTTTATAGGAATCGGAGTGCCTTCTGAGAGAGTAAGACACCATGCTTCTAAAAAATTGAGTTTTCACCCCAAACATTACCATTTCTAAACACTTTCATGGAAACTATGAAACTGTATGATAATATGAAGTCTAGCCCACATCACATCTCGTGTTCAAGCATCTGTAGAATTTCTTGATAATTGTCACCACACAAACACTTTCTTGTGGTATGTTCATCCCACAGATTGCAAAAATTCTCCAAGGAAGTTATCATATTTCTCCACAAAATACAAATTGTCCATGAGGGAGACAAAAAATATGTTCTCCACGAGGGAGGTTGGGTGTCCCTCAAATATGGCATGTGGAACTTGTAACCTATACAGTTTTGTTGTCGACAGGGTAAAATTGTAACTCTTTTTTTTCACGTTCATGGGTTCCTGCACCACGTTGGGCCAGCACTATATTTGAATGTTGACCTGAAATTAAATGTTGGCTTAACTAAAATTAGGTCCTCCCTATCACAGTTGCCATTCTGCAGACATAAGGAAAGCTTGTCTCACACCCTAACAACCATTGGAGAAACCGACCCTATCTAAGAATTTTGGAGAATGTATCACCTACTGAAGACAATAAATACATCTTGGATATGGAACTATTTCATAAATAAAGTTTGGTATAGTATATGAGGCATTTAAATATCCTTGTTTCTGGCAATGGTGGTTTTTCTGGTTACCCAGGGATTCATTGATTTTTGTTCAATTTTTTGAAATTGAAAGATTGATCAATTAAATTGGTTAAATTGAAAGTCACAGAAAGGAATAAATTGTAATATGAATTTAGAATTTGGGTCTCCAACATAGAAGCACTTTTTAAAAAGTAAAGGAGGTCATACAAATACTCTTTATCCTAGGTTAATAGACATCAAAAGGATTATTTGAACCATTTTTATTTTATGTAAATTATTTAAATCAATTTTTTACAAAGCTTCATTAAAAATTTACCATGCCATTTGTTAATTGACACCTATCAGGATTAACGATAATGGGAAGACTGCAAAATGCTGACTCTGTTACTGATCCTTCTTATCTATTGTTAACTCTGCTCCACACTCCTGAGTATCTGACTCACATTGATCCTTTTCTACTTGGAAAATTGTGTTGTTGTTGACTCTACTACTAAGCCTCCTCCTCTGTTGTCAACATTGCTTTGCACTCCTAAGTATCTGACTGACATTTATCTTCCTTCTACTGAATATTGTGGGGTCCCATAGCAAGCTAATGATCCATGAAACAAAAACAGTTCAATGGACCCTACCCAAATTTTTGCAACTCTTGTGAATATTGTTTCACATCACCCCACCTCTCACCTAGAGGTATGGTTGCATGTGCTCCCTCTACCGACTTGGCTCAAAATTTCCTCCTGCTTGAGGTTTCTACTTTATCAGATGTTTCCACTCTATCTCCTCTCTACTTCTCCATTTGTGGTTGCTCCACACATTGTTGAGGATGTTTCTGAGGCTACACATTGAGAGGTCTAACATGATGCCTCTCAACCACCAAATCGCTAGTGTCTTCCTTGCTCCTCAAGGCTTTGCATGCATGAGCTATATCTAATATTGTCATATTGTTGTTGCTACTGCTCTCCCACTGCTTCTACACTATTCTTGTAACTACTGCAATAATGAGTTTGATCTCCCCAGATCCTAAAGTACTAGCTTCCATAGGGTTTCTCCCTTTCAGTCTTGATCTCCTTGTGGGAAATCTCTTTGCCCCTCAACCTTCCAATATCAATGATTAAAACTCCTTTTTTTGTCACTAAACATTGGCTCATTGATCTTCCCACTAGAATCCTTCTAGCCCCATTAAGAATAAGTTTGCACATGAGATCTTCTAGGTCTACCCTGAACTAGAGCTCCATCTATCTACAATTAGAAATTCACTTGCAAGTACAACTTCAAATTATTTTGTTCTATTTTGATTTCAGCTTCACTACCATGTACGAATTTCTACAAATCTATCTCTGATACCATGTAGAAATTTATATAAAATATATCATTGATACCATGTAGAAATTTCTACAAATCTTGCTCTCATACCATGTATAAATTCCTTGTAGATTCAAACTGCTAATTTTAATTTACTAAGACAATAGACTTAAATCTACTCTACTCATCAGCGAAAATAATTAAATGATCAAGAAATCACGAAGCATACAAGACAAATAATCCAATCAATACATTACACAATGATTTCTTAGGGAAATCCATAGCTAAAAGCCCCTGCAATATGTATATTGCATTAGTTAGAAAATATGGAAATATTACAATTCTTTGCACAAGCCTGAGCAACCTATGTACAATATCTATATGTCTCACTACTTACTACAAAAGCATTAGATAAATACAATATTCTCTGGTCAACGTAGAGCTTAACTAGCACAAGTAGTCTATATCCTCTATCTGACTGAATTCCTTCGTACAACACTTAGCCAAATTACTAGCTTTCCAAACTCCTACTTCCTTATGTTGATAAATGAGGAATTGGGTCCTTATTCACTAGAAATTTTCCTCCATTGGATTATGCAATTTCTTTAGGCTATTCCTCTGACTGCATGAACCATTTGTACAATTCGAATGAGTATACAACTGATAGTACACTACCCTTGAAATCCAATCTCAACGGGGTATTTCTCATACCTGACATACATGAGTTATTTGTGAGTGAATATTTAGTTTAATGTTTAATCACTCCAATCTGCACAATAGAGTACTTTAGCAAGCACCACACTGCACTTCAGCAAGTACCACACTATACTTTAGGCAACACCACACTACACTTCAAGAAGCACCACGCTACACTTCAAGAAGCACCACACTGCACTTTAGGATGCACCACACTACACTGCAGGCAACACCACACTCGACTATAGGCAACATCACACTATTAGACCTCCCACTAGACCCTCCATCAGTTGGAACTAGTTTAAGTGACTTTAACTAAGTTAAATTGAATTAATTAGTTACAAGTCAAAATAAAATCAACCAAGGCTCCTATAATGTTGGAGAGACTCTACATGACTCTAGTTAGACCCCCAACTCACATTATCTAACCAACTAAGTCAAATTGACTTAGCTAACTAATACAAGTTGTCACGAGATGTGGAATTACAATTTTATTCCCAATTTAATTCAAGGACAAAATTAAATTAGGATTTTCTTGTTGCATTTTCATCACTCCCTCTCAGCAAGAAAGGAATTCTATTTTATATTGATATGGTACCTTTGGAATGTTCTTCATGCAACACTTCCCTCTACTACTATTGCAACTACAACATCTGCAATTGAAAATCATAAAAATAAAATAAAAAAATAATCATTAATTCAATCTCCATCTTTCTACTAGGAAAACTATGCTACTACTGACTCTACTACTGAGGCTCCAACTTTTCTATCAACTCTTCTCTGCACTCCTCGATATCTGACTGGCATCAATCCATGTTTACTGGGAAAACTGTGTTTCTAATAACTCTACTACTAAGCCTCGTGCTCTACTATGAACACTGCTTTGCACTCCTCAGTATCTGACTCACATTGATCCTCCTTCTACTAAATACGATGGGCCCTTGTAGCAAGGTAATGATCCACGAGAGAAAAACACCTCAATGGACCCTGCCCTAGTTTTTGTAACTCTTGGGACTATTTCTTCACATCGCACCACCCCTCACCTAGATATATGGCTGCATGTGCTCCCTCTACCCACTTGTCTTGAAATTTCCTCCTACGGGAGGTCTCTCCTTGAGTGGATGTTTCCACCCTATCTCCTCTCTACTTCTCCATTTGTGGTTGCTCCATAAGTTGTTGTGGCTACCTTTGAGGTTGCATGTTGAGAGGTCTAAATTCTCCTTCTCAACCACCAAATCTCTACTATCTTCCTTTCTCCTCAAGGATTTTCATGCATGAGCTAAATTTAATCTACTCATACTATTTTTGCTACTGTTCTCCTACGTTTTCCGCATTATTGTTGCAACTGCTGCAATAATGTGTTTGATCTCCCCAAATCTTGAAGTGCTAGCTTCCATAGGGTTGCTCCCTCTAAAACTAGACTCCCTATAAGTCTCAATCTCCCTATGGGAAATATATTTGCCCCTCAATCTACCAATATCAACGATCAAAACCTTTTTTTGTGTCACTAAATATTGGCTCATTAATCAACCCACTAGGAGCCTTCTAGCTCCATTAAGAAGTTTGCACATAAGGTCTTATGGATATTCCCTCAACTAGAGAACCATCAATTTGCAATTCGAAATTTACCTGCAAGGAGAATTTCAAATTCTTCTGTTTTATTGTGATTTCATCTGCAATACCATGTAGAAATTCCTTGTAGATTCAAACTGCTAATTGTAATTTACTAAAACAATACACTTGAATATACTCTACTCATCACATGAAATAATTAAACGACCGCGAAATCACGAAGCATATAAGAGAAAGAATTCAATCAATAGATTACACAATTATTTCCCATGGAAAGCCACAACTAAAATCCTTTGCTATCTATATATTGCATTAGTCAAAAATATGATAAGATTACAATGTTTTTCTCAAGCCCAAGCAACCTATGCATTATCTCTATTTGTCCCACTGATTCCTCGACAAGACTTGGATGAATAGAATATTCTCTACTCAAACTTGAGCTCAACCAACACAAATATTTTCTATCCTCTGCATGACTCACTGACTTTGGCCAACACTTAGCCAAATTCCTATCCTTCCAAGCTCCTACTTCCTTGAGCTATTCAATGAGGAATTATGCCCTTATTTAATACGAATTTTCCTCCGTTGAACTTTGAAGTTCCTTTAGGCTCTTCCTCTAAATGCATGCACCGTATTCACAATTTTAATGAGCATACAACTGATAGTATATTGTCCCTGAACTCCAATCTCAACTGGGTCTTTCCCAGATCTGACATGCATGAGTTATTTATGAGTGAATCTTCAGTTTACTAGTTGATCACTTCAAGAAACACCACACTGCACTTCATGCAACACCATAGTACACTTCAGGAAGAACCACACTGCACTTCAGGCATCACCACACTCGACTACATGAAACACCACATTACTAGACCTCCCACTAATTCCTCCATTAATTGGAACTAGTTTAGTTGACTTTAACTCAATTAAACTGAATTAATTAATTACAACTCAAAATAAAGTCAACGAGGGCTCCTATAATGTAGGAGTCACTCTACATGACTCTAGTTAGACCCTCAACACGAATTAAATAAGCCATCTATGTCAAATTAACTTAGTTAACTAATACAAGTTGTCATGAGCTGTGGGATTATAATTTTATTCCCAATTTAATTCAAGGAAAAAAATAAATTAAGATTTTCTTGTTGCATTTTTAATAGAGGCGTTGTATAACCTTGAGTGATTTTGACATCTTATATGCTTTTAGATCGAGACTACTCAAACATAAATTAAACATACTAATAATCTCTAAACTCACATAACCTAATAAACAAAAAAACAAAATATAATTTACAAATTGACAAATTTTCGAAAATTATATTTTAATATAAAAATAAATTTAACATTAAACTTTTAAAATTTTAAAAAAAAAATTAATGATAAAACTTAAAATTAAAATTAATATTTAGATTTATTCTATTTTAATGAAAAATACAAAATTGAAACAAGTTGATATTAAAAATGAGTTTGTATTCTCAATTTTGTCATGCATAGAGCTCCCATAGAATGTAATCCTTATAGCCAAAAGAAGTTAGTCTTTGATAGAAATAAGAAAGATCTCTTTCTAAATGAATTAAAAAATAATTTGCTTCATTTATTTAGTATAGACAACATAGAAGATCTCTATCATAATTTACTACAACCCTCTCATATTCTATTAACAAGTTCTCAATTGAACTTTTAAGTAATAAAAGAAATAGCAAAACCAACCCATGGTATGACAAAGATTGTAGAAGTGCGAGGAGAGAAATTAAGGAAGTTGTTTACGAATCTCTTAAAATTGGCAAGATAAAAATATACAAAGCCCTAACAAAAAGGAAAAAAAGGCAATATATTTGTAAAATACAAGAGAATCTCTTACAGCTCTCTAAGGTAGCTCTTAAGAAATTCTGGAGGTCGATTCTAACTAGGAAAACTAAAGATAATAATAAAATTGTTTTACAGGACTGGAATTCCTATCTTAAAACGGTTTATGAATCTCCAAATGTCATGGATAACTTTGAAACCCTGCTCACAAGGAAAAAAATTTTCTCATTAGAAGACATTGATTTTGCGGTTAATCGCTTGGCTAATGGGAAAGCTAAGGACATTGAAAGTTAACAGGAAGAAATCTTAAAAATTGGAGGTCTTGTCCTCATCCCCCACATTCATAAGCTTTTCAATCAAGCGGTCAAGCAAGGGTTCCCTAAACCATGGACTCAAAGCCTCATTATCCGTATTTTTAAAAGTGGGGATACAAATAACCCCTCTAATTATTGGACAATTATGATCAACCCTCTCTTAGACAAGTTGTATGGTATTATTTTGGAAAGGAAGTTGAGCGTATGGCTTGAAAGTGAAGGTAAGCAGGCTAAAGGCCATGCGGGTTTTAGAAAGCAGCACTGAACAATAGACCACCTCGTTACGCTTAGGATCATTGTGGAGGAATGTTGCAATGATAAATCCAGTCTCCTTTGTTTCTTTGTGGACTTTTGAAAGGCTTTCAATACGGTTCCTACAAACAACCTTTGGAACACATTAGAATAGCTAAAAGTTATTTTTGAGTTGAGAGCTGCCGCTATAAGGTTATACAAGAATGTAATTTCCAAGTTAAAGAGAAATGAGAAGTGGTTGAAAGATATTAAGTGTAATATCAGAGTTAAACAAGGTTGGCCCCTCTCCCCTACCCTATTTGGCATTTACATCGACAAGCTAGAAGGTTGTTTAGAGGAAGCAGGATGCGATGGCATGATCTTAGCTAGGATAGTCATCATCCTTCTTCTAGACGCTGACAATATTGTTCTCTCAAGGTGCCCATCTAATCTTGATAAGCGACTTATACTTCTTAAGTATTTATGATGTACCATGGGTATGATTGTTAACACTGGCCAAACAAAAGTTAAGATTATCAAATCCAAGAAGGACACGCTAATTTTATGTATGACAATAGTAACTTGGAAGAAGTGTCTTCCTACAAGTACCTAGGAATTGATATTCATTAAAAGCTCAACTGGAACTATAGCATTGAGAAAATGATTAATGGGGGATGGAAATCTTATTTTGGTCTTGAAAATAATTGTAAACTGGAAAACCTCATAATGTGGGATAGAAAGAAGTTCCTCTTTGAAACTTTAGTCATTCCGGTTATCTTATATGGATGTGAGGTTTGGGGTTGTAGCATCTCTAGAGAATCCTAGAGAAAGATTGAGAAAATCCAAAAGCGTTTTATAATGTATAACCTCAAAATTAAAAGCAACACACCCTATCCTATTCTCCTTATAGAAG
>APFE030779224.1:15086-26215 GCA_000404065.3 Pinus taeda | reverse complement strand
AGATTAAGGCATCAACGCTCACTCCTACCTTGCCCCAAAGATCCCCCTGCAAAAACTGTGCTCAATCCCAGCACCCTGAATTGCACTCCCTCCAATTGCCACCAAAAAACCCAAAAATCTTTAAATCAACCCCCTTATCAATTTACTAGCCTAATATCTTTGATCCTAATTGGTCAGCTTATCATATTGAAACATCTACCGAATCTGACCCGAGAGAGCCTTCTCATACCTCGTAGGGCTAGCTACGAGGTGAAATGGTTTGATGTAGCCTTGAGAGTTTGTCTATCTCAGCCTAGGTGAATTCCAAGCGCTAATAGGATGAAGTGTAAAAGGATAAACATGCATCTTCCTAATAAATATTTGATAGGGATGGCACATATGGGCCAATGTAATATAATCTTGAAAGTTTGAGAGGCAAAAGTAATCGACACAATTTTTTTTGTGATGTTGAAAATATTTATAAATGATTGGCATATGCTTTGATATGGAAATCATTTAAGACTCGTTAAAACTCCTCATGGGAAAGATATTGACATAATATCAAATTAATTTTGTTGTGAAAAATAGTATCATTGATAATCACATATTTTGTAGCCTGATGGCATATAGGTCGATGCTCAATACGAGATACTTGGGGCCAAAATTGTTGAGGTTGAAGATATATAAATACATCTCCATACCAAGGATTAGATGAGGTAATAAGGAATGATGAGTCATCAACCACAAGTTACTTAGAATCTTTGAAGATCGAAACTTAACTTAGTGAAGGCCAATGACTTCTTAGATTTTGAAGTGGAAAATTCCAAATCCAACTCTTGTAGGATGACAATCCATTTTCAGTATTTTCTTCCAATGATCTGATGAATAAGAATGTGTTTCATGGAGTTGTAATTTATGATAATTTCTGTCTTTCAAAAGATTATGTAAAAATGTTGGATAGAATAAATAAATGCCAAGGCTAACTTTTCAATGTGTGAATACCAAAGTTCAAAACCCATGAGGACTTTTTTAAGATGATAAATGGCATGTTGTGTGTGTGTCCCATCCTTCTGGATGTGGATGATACCAATGGTTGATTCAAAGACTGTGAGATAGAGAAAAAGTTTCCAAGTATAGCCATGAGGGCTCAATAATGGGGTAGACATCAAGGCTTTCTTCATAGCATCAAAAAAAATTTGTGCTTGGTCATCACACACAAAAGGTACACCTTTTTTGGTCACATAAATCATTTCATTATCTTGGCATAATTAGCAATTAATCTATGCAAAAAAAATTCCTTTCATTAAACCTTGAAGTTGGCAAAGAGCATGAGGAGGAGGCAAGTTCATGATTGACTTGGCCTTCAAGAGACCAACCGTGATCCCGTGCCTGGATACAATGAAACCAAGTACAATATTGAACATGACACAAAAGACACACTTATGTGGGTTTAAATGAATTTTATAGAATCCGGAATGTGTTGTATCCAACAGTGAAAAGTGAGGGGTTTTTCGTCATTGGGCAAAGTTTAATTCCCATGAGGGCCTAACCTAGAACCATCGGGACACCTTGAGGTAGTGGTAAAAAATGAGGTTACACCAAGAGGGACTATATTAAATGGTATTTTGACATGTGCACACATAAGTGGATCAAAGCCCACCCTCATATCCTCCTCAATTTTTTAAATCCCCTCGGGGAGCTTACTTGGCAAGGTCATGAAAAAGTAAAGTAAATTTGATTACAAAGGTCCATTGTTCAAATCCCTAGAAGTTAACTTGTGGCCTTGTGATGGGGGCATTGAGTGTCTACCTAGGTGGTTATAGTAGTAGCGATAGAAATTGACCCTGTGTCATGTGAGCATGAGAAAGGAATTGTCATCGATTCCCATGGAACAAAAAAATAAATAAATGTTATATAAGCAATGTTGAAGAAAGATAGTTGATAGATAGGAAGGATGATCCTCATGATTTTGGTAATGAGTAGCAAGGTCTTTTAGGTATGCATAAACTATGATTTAATGTCATGAAAAGTGTGGAATATGGCCTGTTGGAAGGTGGCTCCAATATTTTCGAACCAAAATGAAACTTCTTATAAGTGAATGTACCACGAAGGCAAATAAAATCAAACTTATGTTTATTTTCAGTTTGATTTGCATCTAGTCATAGTTGGAGAAACCATCCATGAATGAGAATATTTCAATACCGATGTATCCATCAATAATATTATTGATGAATGGGGTTAGAGAATCATCCTTAAGACACACCTTTTTTAAATCTCAATGGTAAAAGCAATCTCTAATTGTACCTCGTTTCTTCATGACTAGAACGATGTTAGGTACCCATTTTGTCAAGGGAAGCAGGTAGATAAAGCCAACCTTCTAAAGTTTTTCAACCTCTACTTTAATAGTAGTTATCTTATAAGGGTTCACTAGCCTAAGAATTTGCTGAACTTTTGGATTTTTATCATATGTCTTAATATCATGCTCAACAATCCATGGGTCAATCCTTGACATTTCTTTGCAGGACCAAGTGAACACAGTATGGAATGTTTCGAATAGGGTGGTGTGAGTTTCAATTTCTCAATGGTTACAAATGCACATATAAAGATGTTTTCCATGATACCTAATGTCCACTAGATTCCCCTTTGAGAAGACATCATGTAGGATGATGTAGGAATGCATAATTGCTTAATAGGATGATCGATGATGAAATTCCTCCCAAGAAGAATCGTGGAAGAACATAAGCTCTATTGTAGATTCACTAGTAGGAATTCATGGGACTATGTGAAATCAATAGCCCAATTGTGTAAAGGATAATAATCAATTTCTCCATCACATGAGATACTTGAATCATCATTAGAAAATTTAACTAGATATCCTAATAGGAAATCTCGACTAGCTTGAGTATCATTTTGTTGCCATATGAGTATACATCCAATTGATATGGAACCATCCAAGGGTCAATGGATTTATGTGATCCACTATTAATGGATGAGATCATGTGCATGGGAGAAACATGAGTAGAAGTATCATGTGGTAGCATGGGAAAAATTCCCATCAATGACAAGTTCTTATAAAGACCCTCATCGACATTCGAATTAGTTTTGGTGTGGTGCCAACAAATGACACAATAGTGCTTGCAGTGGTTGTCTTAGTTGTCATGCATAGTGAAATCTAATCGATTGTAAGTATCTTGCTTTTATGGGGAAATTGAAGAACATGAAATATTGATGACAAGATGATAATCATGGCATAGAACCACTACATCTAAGTATAAAATTATAATCAAGTATGACATCGACAATCTCAACATCAATGGTAATGATTTCTCCCCTAAGATTGATGGAAAATGATGGGAGGAATCCCTTGGGTAGAAAACTATGGCCATAGAAGGCCTAAAACATAATCATTGATTAAACAAGTGTTGAAGAATCAATAACTCTCTAGCATGAAAAAACCATGATACAAGTAGTCTAGGATACCTCATCCACAAGAGTGTGATAAATATCCTTATTAAGGACCCCAAATGAGATTTGGAATGCGATCTAATGGGATAACTATATTGACTTGCATCATTGTCATGTGTAATCATATTAGACTATGAAGGATCAACCCCTCCAATTTCAGTCAACAAGGCTTCATTGCATGAAACAACTTTGCAAAATATCCAAAGTAGACATGGTACATGGTGCCTAGGCTAAGTACTTAATAATACTATAATTTTGGGTAGCCTTGAATTGGGATCATGTGTCAACTAATGAAGAACACCCTTAGGGGGGGAGTATCATAGTCTCCAAAGGATTATCTATCAAGAGAGGTCCATTGGAAGCAGTGAGGATGGTCGAGTCCTTAAATGAAGAACTACTCTTCGAAGTCTCATCAATTTTCACTCTCTTTGTTAAATTCACTACCTCATTGCACATAATAACATGCAAAGGGGATCCTTGATTTTTCCTTACCATACCCGTAGGTGGAGGAGGATGGTATTTCACAAACATTTGTTTTTGTTGTTGGTTAGGGAATGGATTTGTCAAAATAGTAGGTTGCTAACTAATAGACTTCTTAGCGAAAATGTGATGAATCTCATCTATACATGGGAATTTTGTGTGTAAAGTAGTCTCCCTATTTTTCTTTTCAAGGGAATCTAACCTTTCATTTTTTTCATTGGTGCCCTCACTCGTGTTGATTTGGATTTATTTATTCTCTTGAGCATTCTTGGAAGTAAATTTTGGTTTATTTTTCTTCTTTTTGATGCTAGGTTTCTGAAGACTCTTTGTTTGTGTAGACTGCACTGAATGCACCTTGGAAACATGCTTAAAGCCCATATCTTGTTGATAACTAGGTGCAATTGTTAGGGCTTGTGATGTCACAATAACTTCCCCAATTGAGTAGCTAATTGGATCACAACATCTATGGTTACATAGTTGACCAGACCATTAACATTTTGTCTTGAATTCCAATGAGGTGGATCAATCGATGGGCATGTCGACGGTGTTGGACCTACCAACACGTTAGGGGATATCACCGCTAAGAAGTCCCAAGTAGACCTCAGACCAATTGGAGGAGGAGTCCCAACCGTGGGTAGTAAAGCAATGCCTTGACTGTGATAACGCGTAAAGGTAAGTGTGGCATATTTTTCATAAGGAAGTGTGTGATCCTTCAATGAGTCAAGTGATATGCATGGGGTTCTAACACACAGAGGGGAAAAGGAAGTGTTTCCCTTAGAATCCTATAATAGTACGCAACCCGAAAGGAACACACAAGCTGAATGAAATCACAAGTTGGAAAGTAGAATAGTCCATAATCCAAAGTGACTTGTTAAACCAACAATATGTCTCCAACAAGATTCATAAAATCATATACAAAATAATTCATACACTAACACATAAGTTAAATAACATACATTGCTAAAGCAACCAATATAGTCCAACTACAATAACAACATATGCATGAAAAAGTGCTAGCTCTATTGTATTATATAAAGTGAAAGTTCCATCTATACATACACCATGACAACCACTAGCCCCAATAGTGGAACATTACAGTCAACATTGCCTACTCCTCCAAAGAGATGTACTCACTTTTCACTATGGAGAAGTCAAGGCTCATCCCATTACTCTCCAAGCCCTCTCTAAGAAAAGCCTTGCCAAAAGCTTGGGTCCCAAAAGCCTCTACTATGAGTTATGAGGTTCTTATATATAGCAAAGGGTGGGGTGACCCTTGAAATTCCCCTTTGACTCTTGCACTAACCTCATGACTCTTCACATTACAATAATGATTGTTCATATTCCACTAATGACACTTGGAATTTCACGTACAACATGTTTACAATAATACAATTTCCACATATACCCATGTGGGACAAAAATAGGCTTGAGTTAGCTTGACAAGAAAAACAATATCACTCGGTGTCTTGGGAAAAGACCAACTCGGTAACCTCCTCGTGGTGATCTTTGGTGAGGAAATGATACCTAGCTTGGTACTGCACTATTGTGTCCCCATACTATTTGATGACATCTTTGTCGAAGCGAGCTCTTACCTCCATGGCTTCCAGGTATATGGTTCTGAAGCCTTTGTCTAGCTCAGCCTAAAGCATGTGCAACATTGTCCTGAATGTGGATGGAACAATGATGTAACTTTCCATGTTCTCTGCGTTGAGCTGCAAGTCATCGCTGGTGGCTACACTCATCAACTAATCTATGTACTTTTCAACATCCAACATGACTTGGTTCTTCCTCACGGCCTGAGTGAGGGTTCTGATGGAAGGGATCTTATGTGTTCACACTATGACATGTAGACTACTAAACAACCATGCATAGGAAGCCTCAATGCTAGTGATGAGTGGAGGGAGCTGCTCATAGTTCCATATAAAAAGCTGAATCTGCGATTTGTCTAGCTAAACCTCTAGCTTCATCCTCTTGTGCAAGTAAAGTAGGGCTCCCTTGTACCTCATTGTCCATTATTGCATGTGTGTAATAGCAGTGTGAATGTCTTTGAGAGTTTGGGCTATCTGCGCACACTGCTGCTCAAAACCATATATATGGACAACCGCTTTGCACACAGTGACAAGTATTCTATACATTATCTGCATGGTGGCTTCCAAAGTCGATAACTTCACCATTACTTCTTTCTTCATCTCTGTCATGGCGGATATTGTAGACTAATCTATTCTCTTCCCGAACTCTTGCAATTCCTTTGTCATTCTCTCATTTTCTGCTATCAAGAACTAGATCATCGAACTAGTGGCTTCTGCATAAGACTTAGAATCTTTGGCCATGGAAACAAGATGTCTTCTAACATCTGGTACAATCACCCTTTCTTCTATGTGCATAGGTGGTGTATGATCATTCAAGAGCTTCTTTATTCATGCCTGTACAATCCTCTGATGTGACTCGTCAAATGCTAGGTTGTACACATCCATCTCTAGATCATAATCAAGGAGAACAAATTCTCCTTGCTCACTCAGGAATGGTTGTGATTTTGGAGGTGGCAGAGACTGTGGTGTGACCTCAGATGCTCTCAGCATGAGATCAATGTCTTGGTCCTATAGCTCCTATTCTATCTCCATGTCTATTTCCTTAACCAATTTCTCAATCTACTGAGTAAGCTCTTGAATCTACACCTGCTCACCCTATTCATCATCTGCTGGTTACTCTGCTATCTCAACCTGTATTTGTGCAATTTTCTATGTCAGTGCACCTTGTCCTTCTTCCTATTCCTTTTTTTTCCTTCCTTCCCTTCTCTCCTCATGAGCTCTTGTTCTACATTCAACTTCTTCTCCATCTCCTGCAATCTCCTTTTTGTCTCTTCCAACCTTTGCATCTCTCTTCTCTTCTGTTCTACGCTCCTTTTGCATTGTCGCCTCTTTGCAAATATCTCCAAAGCTACCCTCTCAACAAGTGGATATTCTTTGAACTTGTAGCTTTGCTTAGCCTCTGCGCTCTTGACAATATTCTTCTTGCCTTTGTCTTACGATGATTTTCTTCTCACTGTTGTTTTTTTGTTGATTCATGTGGTGTTGTTGCCTACCATGCTGCTTTCTATTCCACATCCATGCTGAATGGTTCATTGAGCCTAGAGGAGTTATAGAAATACCTCCAAGGATATTCCTTTGGACAATGACATGCCCCGTGGACCCATGGGAAGTACACCTTCACAGAGTGGTTCTTACATATGCAGTGGGGGTCATACTGATTGAATCTCTTGGTGTTGAACCCAAAATTCTTCAAGTCCTCAGTCTCAACACCTGCATATTTCAAGGTACAGATCTCGTACAACCTAATTTGCAAAGGAAGAGTGGCCCATGCTGCCTTCTTCCTCCTGTGCAGTCCTATTGATAACTTTGTGGAGATGTGGTATGCAACCTCTTGTATGACCAACTTGTCCATGGAAAACCTCGGTAGCTCATGTAGAGGCTTCTCTACACCAAACATCCTGATGAAGGTGCCACCAGGTGAGGCATACCAATCTGCAATGTTAAGCAATGTCTGCATCACTTCTCGGGACATGCAAGGTGGATCCTGTTCAAATATCATCCTGTACAGGGGGGTGATGAAGTGGTCAAACAACCTCACCATGACTCCTCAGTAGCTGGACTCAGAGAGAAACTTGCAATAAACATTAACAAATTCCTATGATGGTGTCGATGTCTAACCCATGCCAAGGAACTATTGTTGGGCACATATTGCATCAAGTAGGTACGCGGAGATAAAGAATCTTGCTTGTCCATCCTTAGGTGGATTCTAGGCATTAGACACATGAAATTTCAGCTAAACAGCCAACATGTTCAACCAGTTGAAAGGCCTTACTTCATTTTCCAACTGATATAACATAACAACCCAACTCTGTGGGAAGGTCTTCGTGCTCTCTTGACCATACAAACGACATGTGAATATGACCAGGAGTTGGTAAAACTTCCTGAGTGACTTTGTATTGTAGACCTAGTTGGCTGTTGTCCTGGTCTTCGATGGATATTTTACCCAACGCTTCATGATATCTCTAGTGTTTACATTTCTGTTGGGGGTGAAGAACAGTGCAACCATGTAGTTCACTGACTGCGGCAAGTGATACATCTGATAGTAGTTTTCCTTCCTGAAGGTAGAAAGTTGTGTCCCATTGGTATTGCTCAATGCCATCATCTCGGGATCGATATGTGAGACAACCCAATGAATAATATCCACGCATGGGAAGGAGGGGTAGTTGCATGCAACTCGTTACAAGCCTGACTTGTGAATGTCAACATAGACCTCTCTATCTTCCCGAACTTCCTTGAAACTACCTGCAAATATGTCCTTTATTTCTTTCCATGTGATCTTCATATCCTTCTCTACAAACAACTACGTGTCTACATAGATGGGCAAGTTCATCGACACCTGTTCAACCACGTCTCCAGTGTTGCTCTCTACAATGTCGTTTGATCCAGCTCGCTTGGAAACCATGATGCCTGTACTATTGAGTGACTGATCAACAACTGATGTACCTAGAGAAAGAGCAGACACTCACGGCAAGTAAATGTCAGTTACAAAACACAAATCACTTCAAGGATAGATCATGCAACAAACTGGGTGACTGTTGGGCGAGATTGCGCTATAGTGACTCTCAGAGGCTAGGAGACTATCAGCTAGAACTATGCATTGTGTAGTCTTAAATGCCAGTGAGACATGATGCTAACTAGAATTATGCAAAGCGTAGTCCATATGGGTTGACTGTGGACTGGAACTGTGTAATATACAGTTCAATCTGGCTTCGCTGTTGGTTGGGACTACGCATTGTGCAATCTAAGTGGGCAAGACTAGGCACTGTCTCCAACAAATGCGTAGAGCACAATTGGATGCCAGTAACAGTGAACTTTTGTGCAATTCATGGAGCCAAGGTAGAGCCTTGAGTTTTGAGAATGCACAATTCATTCGAGCAAAGAAAGATCTGAGCTAAGGAAGCCCAGATCTGCCCAGGGGAAAATTAAAAATGAATAGATATGAATGCATGAGCAAAGGATGGTGTAGATGGGACTGAATGAGAATGCATGCAATCAAAACTAATGCAGGAATTATTGAAACAGATGAACAACATAGCTGGTGGAGAGGGTTGTCGCAATGGTGACAGTTAGTGCAAAAACAATGTTATGCATGCGACGCTTAAGAAAGACAATGAAAAACTTGAAACAACACTTCTACAAGTTAAAAAAAAAAAACTAAAACACCAACGAATTTTCAGTAAAACATGCAAAATAACACTCACATAAGCCAAGGTAATAAAAGCGATAGAAAAAATAGCAAAAGACTTGAAAAACAAAACATAACTAGAAAAGTTATGCTGAAGGTTCCTAGATGCCTCGGGAATGCCAGAGCTCCAAGATCGAATGTGAAGAATGAGCTCTGGGCATCGTTTAAATAAATTTGATAGATTCAAGGTTTATGACGTGCATGCCAAAAATATAGGAAAAAGTCACAAGTGGTGGCAAGTTTCTAAAATCAACTTGAGTGTAACTCCCAGTGCTAAAAATAGATCCCTATTTTTAGGGATGTTTTTCTTTTTTTACTTTTTAGCTTTTTCAGGAAAGGGCTACCATGCATGCCTAGATACATGCATGGAGGGAACTAGGCAACTTGTAGGTACATGCATAAGACAACAATTGAAGGAACGTTATTGCGCAATTCCTGGGGTGAGGGGCTCTAGCTGCCTCTCATGCTCTATGAAATTTACTAGCTAAAAACAAGATGTCAGCTGGGTCTGCACAATTTTTGAGCTGACACCTAATGTCAGGATGTTCTACAAAATTTATCTGAGAAAGGCTATCTACTGGATTGCTCTGTGCAATTCTAGAGAGCAGGGTTAACTACTAGGCTGCTCTACGTAATTCCCGAGAGCAAGGATGGTTTTCCTCTAGGATTGTACAATTTTCCAAGACAACGCAAGAACCGGATATAAGCCAAGTTACGGGATCAGGTTGTGGTTAATCAGAAAAGAAAGTAAGTAAACACAAGCTGCAAAGTGAAAGATAAACTTGAATGAAACACAAGTACCTGAGCAGTGCAAGACATGCTACTAATATTTTGAGGAGGGAGGCTCCAAAACAAAGCGGAAAATTTTTAGAGGGTGGTTGTTGCTGCTACAACATTGGCGATACACTGGTGGAACCCCAACTCTCTGTATGGACCTTGTTTCATGTAAAGCAAGTCTAACTCCTATGGAAGTATTGTTTGATTCTTTGATTGTCATGGCTTCCACACTAGCTTGTGTTAAAGATATAGTGTCTGCCATTCTCTTGATCGGTCAGCACACCAGGTCAACTGAGTTGTTTTGATTGGGGAATAGGGGTCTATTGATGCACAAGTAATATAACTGTCAAAGTTTTGGTTTTGTATCTATTGTTGCTCTGTTGCGAGCATGCCTGGACAATACCCCGGTAGAGTCATGCAGGAACACAAGCATCGCTCCACTACCAACTAACCTGGTTAGTACCCCAATGGAGTTACCTACATCACCTCTCTACATAGGAAGCCTTTCTCTTCTTTCAACTTTATTTTATTTTTCATTTTTTTCATTTTCATTTTCAGAGAGCTGTGCATAGGCACTTATTTATTTTCATGAGGCAGAAGAGGGATCTCAACTTATTGAGAGCATAAGAGGTTGTCCCTTCAAAGAAGTATGTTATATACACCATTGACATACTTGTTAAGGTTTTCCCCCTTACCTTACTCGACTAAGATGCCAAGGGTTAACCAAATATAGAAAAAAAATGATTAGAGTAGGTGGTACTAGTTAGAAGTGAAAGTGTTGTGTTTTCACCAAGACTCATTCTGAATAGAACATATTTCCATCATGGTATCATTGAATGAAGACAACAAGCCCTTCATAAAGAGAGAGGACAATAGATAACCAATTATTTATAGTTTTACAAGTCCTTTTGTACTTCACCCTACTTATTTGAAGAGCCAAACATGGTTTCATGTGAAGCTAATTCTACGGGTGCATAGCAAGCAAACGAACAAACAAGCAAAGGACAGGAGTAAACGAAAGTAGAACAAGTAAACAAAGAAAAGCATGCAAGCAAAGCAAATAAGAAAGCAAACACTACTCCTATTCCTAAACTAAACAATGCATGGGCCTACTCACATGAAGTGATATTTCTAATGCAGCCACTGGTGCATTG
>APFE030779223.1:29681-49487 GCA_000404065.3 Pinus taeda | reverse complement strand
CACCTCCAACCAAGAATAGGGAATTCAGAATTAAAACACAAGGTATCTAGGATATATGCACTATAGTAGAACGGGGGAATTTTCCTCTCATTGACTCTAGTTTTATTCCTAAAGTCACTAACGGCTACTGCTAGCTTATTCGAAAGGATAGTAGCCCAATCCATAATCGTGCTGTTCACTGCCGCCTCCATGAGAGGAACCATCTCAATGGTAAGAATGGCAGAGTCGTGTAAACCCCACAACCTACACATCATTATACCAGCGTAGCAATAAGGAGAACATAAAGAGTCGACCAAGTACTTACCGGAGGATTCATGCTTGTGTTTATTTGGATTTTGCCTCCAGTCCTTGATAGGTTCAGACAATCTCATTCTCACTTGCGAACTTCTCCATAAAGGCGCTATTGTATACCTTCTCTGGCTTAGGCAAATGATACATTTGCCTCAGATCTTCTGGCTTAAATGACCCAAAAATCCTTCCATCCCTTGTGCTGAAAGTTCTGTCTGTGATGGGGATTTCTTCAATCGCCCATCGCACAACATCTGTATATGGGAGAATTTTCTCCCTTGCTGCTATCCTATGGAGGGAAGAATCGGCCAAATCCTTGAGAGTGCATTCTGACTTTTTTAATGAATCCGCGGTAGCTTCTTCTACCGTTTGCATTGGTTTCTTGGCCTCAATCAAGTCATAAGTTCCTTGCCAAGTTACTCTGGCAAGGCCTGAGCATGTTGTGTCGGATATTAGGCCCTTTTTGCTGTTTACTACGGCTTGTCCTGCAGCTGGTGGGTTGGAAACACCTGCAACTTTCTTTGACTTCTTACCCATCATGCCCGAATTCTTGTGTAAGACTGTATTCTGCACAGAGAGGAAATTTGGCGTAACACAGAGATAGCGATAAAAACTCACAATTGATAGCAAATGAATAGACAAGCAGTGATATATTTTGCTTTTTAGAACAGGCGCGGAGACGATCTATGGGCAGATCTTAGGACATGAATCTATTAAGTGACCGTATAGAGCCTGCCACCTTATAAATGCCCATTATATCAATATTTGGTCGAAAGATCTCTTTAAGCATGCAATGGACGTATTGGCAGCCGAGCGGGAGTGATTATGCCTTAAATAACATTAAATCGGGCTTTCCAATCACTTTAACGACTTTCTATCGAAAATCGTGCCTTATCGCATCGCATCGGGGGGGTATAACATGACTGGCTTTAGCAATGCCTTGAATATCGCTGATCGCCGATTGCGATATCGCATCGGCGAAAGGCATATGTGCAAGAAGTATGAAACAAGGGGACCCGCCGATCGCCGATTGTGATATCGCATCGGCGAAAGGCATATGTGCAATGATTTTAAAATAAAGGGGATGTGCCGATTGCCGATCGCCGATAGCTTATCGCATCGGGGCTTTGATATGGGGTGCTTTAGTGGTGCATTTGGGTATCGCTGATCGCCGATCGCCGAACACTATATCACATCAGCGGAAATTATTTAAGCCATTTGTTGCATCCTTCATGTCATTGCGATATGCGATCTTGCGATCGCTTTATCGCAATAACTGAATATTTGCTTTATTTCCTTTTTTCTAAATAGATATTGCTTTAAAGGGTTATTCATAAAGCGCTCCTTTGATTATCGGACTTTTATAAAGTAAAAGTTTTGATATCAATTTTATTTTTAAAGGGACCCATTTCATATTTTAATGTTTTTATGAATAAAAATAATATGAAATGGGGGGTTATTTGCAAAGCACAACACAACCATGTTTATTTAGCACCACATGTCATCCTAGGTGGCACCCTTTCTAAAAATAGACTTGCTAAAAATAAGAAACCCTAAAAATAGAAAATGTGTTGAATGATAGGGAATGTCTAGTAGTGAATGAAAAGTGGTCATTTGTGCCCCTAATAATGTATAGAATATGGTATAATTATGTCTATAGTGTAGGTATTGATGAGGTATTCATAGACTATTGTGTGTAATGTACCCCAACAACCCTCCGTGAACACCAATGGGGGAGTATGTTAGTGAATGAGTTTCGACATTTCTATGCCATGTTAGGTACTCATGTACAACAAAAAAACAATAATTAGGTCCTAGAAATTTGTAGTCATGTTAGTTTCTCATGAAAAACTAACGAAGACACAATATTAGAAGAGTGAGGCAAAGAGGGAAAACCCAATGGGAAGAACCACTCCCCTTGTCAAAATAAAATGCATATTGTGTCAAATATATAGCTGTTATGAAGAAATATGGTGTTTATGATCAACCCCATCATGAATATATCCATGCATATGTCCTATACCATCATATGATAATTTTTTGTTTTGTATTAAGCCTTGTACTTTCTAAGAATAACAACGAGAGCTCATGGAATACCAATAAAGTGAAAACTAATTCCTTATGACTTGGAAGTTTCACCCTCTAGATAACTAGCTTACCATAGAATATTATGTGCCCTCTATAGAATTTGATCTATATCGATAATTGGTTTTTGATGGACTTCCAAATAATATCCTAAAATTTGATAAAAAAATCTAGTATTAAGAGTGTGCACAATCATCTTGAAGGTCTCCCTCAAAAAGAGATGCTGGAGAATATATTATAGTAGGACTAGTGCAAGGTATCAAAGAAGAACTTTGAAGTAGCCATATGATCAGAGAAACATGAGTCCAAATTTAATTTATCAGATTATGAAGCAATAGTAATAAAAGCACGATCCATGCCTTAATACTCTAATGGCTTATCTTCAATCTTCTTCTTGACATTGTCTAGAATATAGACATCTAAATTATGTTGCTAAAGTGCCTTGACCATTAGATCAATTTTCTACACTATAAAAAAATCTCTATATGGAACCCCCTATTGAAGTAGCTACACTTTTTTTTCTCCTTTTGGAATATTAGTCTCACTAGATTGAGATATTTCTCCATCTATATGATCAAGATCCCTTGTTTTATTATTTTGTTTTTTGTTATCATCCTTCACTGTAAGTGCATAGGATGTGTAAGGCTTAATAAATCCAATTTATATGATCTTATTTTACTCATGTACAAGGACTCAATGGAATCATCCAAAGGGAGTCTTCTAATTCTTATCAATGTGTTTAGTAGTATTTAAAGAAGAAACAAAGACAATATATTGAGAACCAAGTTTAGAAAGTACATAGAGGATTAGTTGTTCCTCCTTCCTATCTTTCCCATATATAGGAATAAATGGAATCCTTGGACAAGAATGAGGCTTGGTATTTGGTGGAGTTACTAACAAGAAAAAAATCCATTAGCAACAAATGTGTGTTTAAGAAGAAGCTGATTGCAAAAGGAAAATTGGAGAAATAAAAAGCTCAATTAGCAGAAAAAGGTTATTCCTAGGTGTTGGGAATTGATTTTGATGATATTTTTTCTCTTGTTGAAAATATAGCTTCTATTAGATTACTTTTATCTATTTTTGTTGCTTTTGATTTTGAGGTAGAATATATGGCTGTTGAGACAACCTTCCTACATGGGGATTTGGAAGAAGAAATATACATGAAGCATCCAAAAGGCTTTGTAGTGAAAGGTAAGAAATAATTTGTATGCAAGCTAAAAAGATATTTTTATCGATTAAAATAATCACCAAGGATGTGGTATCAAAATTTTGATACATATGAACATGGACTTGGCTTCACAAGGAGAAAAGAGACCACTATGTGTATTTTAAATTACTTGGTGATTGTGTTATTTATTTGGGTCTTGTATGTGGATGATATGTTGTTGATTTGAAATGATAGAGAAATTATCCAAGATATGAAGACCCAATTGTCCTCTAAATTCGACATGAAGGAGCTTGGTGCTGCAAATTTTGTTTTGGAAATGGAAATTAAAAGAGATTAGGTAAAGATAAAACTCTAGTTAAATCAAAGGAAGTATGTTGAGACAATATTGCAAAGGCTTTATATGTAGGATAGTAAACTAGTGAAGGTTCCTATTCCTGTAGGTGTAAATTTATCTGCAGAATATTGTCCCAAGTCAAAGGAAGAGGAAGAGGGAATTTCTCATGTTCCATATGTGAGTGCAAATGGAAGTTTTATGTATGCAACAATCTATATTAGAACAAGAATTGCACATGTAATGGGTGTATTTATCAGGTTCATGTCAAAGAAGTTTTTTAGGTATTGCATGGCACTAGTGATTATGGTTTGTGCTACCAAGGAAGTCCAGGGTTGGACAAAGTGCTAGACATATGTTACTTTTTTGATGTTGGAGATATGGCTCACAAAATATTTACAAGTGGGTATGTGTTTAAACTATTTTGAGGAGAAAGTAGTTGGATGAGAAAGATATAGATTGTAGTTTCACTTTCAACTACAAAAGTTGAATACATGATAGCCACTCATGCAACAAAGAAGAAATTTGGTTATATATATTGTGTCGAAGTATGGGGTTGGTACAACAAGATATACGGATAGATTGTGACAACTAACATGAAATTTTCTTGGAAAAGAACCTTGCTTATCATTCGAAGACAAATCATATTGATGTTCAATATCACTTTGTGATGGATATCGTTAAACAAATAAACGTGTTGTTGGTAAAGGTGGAAACTTCAAATAATGTTGCAAATACATTGACAAAGTTTGTGAGCACTAGAATTTCTCTTGATGTAGAGAAAAAATGGGTGTTATTGCCCTATATTGCTAATTGTGTACTCTTGCAACACCCTATAGGTAAATAAAACAACAAGTGGGAGAATCTTGGGTATCTATTATATTCTTTGCATGACTAGCTCCATGTGCAATGTGGATGCACTTGGAGAAATAGGGGTTGATAACCCCTTTTCATGGGGTTCGAGTTAGTGCCCCAATTTATTTTTTAACAGTTTTTTGCCTCCATTTTTGGTGGTTTCGCTGTTAGTGATTTTCAAGTGCATGTTGGTTTTTCCCGTGGTTTTGTAGATCTAGTTAAAGGAAATATGGTTATATTCTAATACTAGGTTAATTGATTAAGGGGTTATGAATTCTACGACATGTATATATTGCATTGTAGCATTGTATTGGAATATAATGAAATACGAATATGGTTTTCTTGGTTTTGTGTTTGAGGAGAAAAATATCTTTGTATATTTTCTTTGATTTCCATTGTATCTTTTCTGTTTTTGTTTAATAATTTATTTCCAGGTATTATAGTTAAAACCTGCATGGTGGCTCAACTTGCAACAATCATGGATATCTTGATCTGGCATTGATAACAACTTTAATAGGTAGATAATGAAATCAAATCTTTGTGAAGCCAATTGGAAGAGGTAAAATAAGGAGGACCTCTAGGACCTCGATCTCCTCCATTAGTTAATTTAGTAATCTAGACGACTTACCTTCTGCACCTAAGCTCTGAAATTTCAATATACCAGTTAATGCAAAAGAGAAGGAAATTTTCTTTTGGATCAATGATGATACCATTTTGACCTAATTTGAATGTTTCACAAAGTTTTCCAATTATTGTTATTTTTCTTTAGCATGTATATAGTTAGAAGTTTTAGTGTCTATGTGTTCTCTAAATAGCCGAGCCCTTGACCAAATTGTTGTAGACTCTAGACATTGTTCAATAATTTTGGTATGTTGTATCTTCCCTATGAGCTTAAGTTGTATATTTTGATCAATAAAATAACTCGATTGTGATTTAAAAAAAAACAATATTGGCTCTTTTGGAATTGAAATTCACAATTTTGGAATGAAAATTGACACTTTTATAATCAGAATTAGCACTTTTGGAATCAAAATCCATACCTTTGGAATAGATATTATTTGAAATTCACATTTTTGGAATTGAAACTATTAGAAATTCACACTTTCAGAAGCCAATATTCACACTTTCAAAATCCAATTTTGCACTTTAGAAAATTTGATTTTTACACTTTCAAAAAATGAAATTCATAATCTTTTAGTCTAAGTTCTTACTTATTAGTCCAACTCTAGTAACATGGCTATCGATTTTGTAGAAAATCCTTGAAACCTTGCAATTGCTAATGAGAGCGAACTGATTTGCAAAAGACACAATATTTCTCTACCAAAATTCTATGGAAAGAAAACAATGGATAGAAACACAATGTAGAAATTTCACACCTATAGATCAAACTGATAGATGCAATGTGCTAAAGCATAATACTTGATCTAGTTCTACAAAACATTAAGAAGAATCATAATCAATTTCATGAGAAACATCAAGCATAAACACATATAATTGATCAAGAGAAATAATCAACCATAACACAAGATATATCACTGGGGAAAGCACCAGCATAAAATCCTTATCTATATTATCAATCAAGTGGAAATCCTCTTCTGTTTACAAAAAGAATCGGCTCAAGAGCTATCATGTACTCTCTGTAATCAAAAGATGACGATCATAGACTACCTAGGCCTCAATATATAGGCCACAAGTCCTCCAATCTCCTATATTACTTATTTCTCTTGGAAATAGATCCTTCTCCATGCAAGGAATACTTAGTAGAAATATCCAAGCATCTTATAGTACATTGTCCCTCATCTAATCTCAACTGGGTCTTTTTCTGAATTGACATGCATCAGTTATCCACGAGGGAATGCTTAGTTATCTAAAATAATAGTTGTCACATGCATGCAAGCATTAACAAACTATATCTCATTAATTTAACAACTTGTTAAATTAATCTAACTGGACTTGACTAAGCAAAACTAAGTCAACTGATCCTCTCATTATAGAACTCATATTTGATTCCTCAACCAATGGAGAAAATCAAGGATAAATTCCTCAATCAGTGGGACGACTAATTGCATGTTCTCACAAAGACTTCAAGTTTAATTTTTCATAATTAATTAACTCATGGAGATTAATTAATTAATATTTTAAACTATTGTTAAGACCAAATTCGTTTTTACTTCCTATATTTAGATGAGGGATTGTTGAAAATAGGAAGGGACCCAGAAATGCTATTGTTAGAAGATTCTATTTTTAGCAGTTTCACCTCTCACCCAAGGTGGCCAAAATTCTCATTGGCCAAATTGCTAATTTTAGAAGTGCTATTTTTGGTGTTTTATTTTTAGCACATTCTAAATTTAGCATTTCTTGTTGCACACTTTTCAACACTCCCTCTCAACAGGAAAGGGATTATCAACAACCCCAATCCTGTCTCTATGGAACTCAAACTTGCTCTTTGACAATGCCTTTGTCAAAATATCTGCATCCTGTTCCTCGGTCGAAATGTATAGCAACATCATGATCCTCTTGACCACACAATCTCGTAGATGATGATAGCTATCATGGTAGGATCCATCATTTGACTAAATAATCCCACTAGAATCCTCCACATCCAGCTGGCCTCATATGCAGCCTAACTCGCAGCCATGTATTCAGCCTCCAGTGAGCTAAGTGCAATTGATCTCTGTTTCCTAATATACCAAGAAACTGTAGTTGACCCAAGGTTGAAGATTCCTCTAGAAGTGCTCTTCTTGTTTGATGGACTACCTACCCAATCTGCATCCGTGAAGCCTTAGAGCTTCACTCCCTCTTTCCACCTATACCATAATCCATACTGTGTAGTGCCTATGAGATATCTCAACACATGATTTTCCACCTTCCAAAATAACTTGGTTGGCTGAACCATAGCTTGACTCAGCTGGTTCACCGCAAAGCACAAATCTAGTCGCTTGTTCACTAGATACATAAGTGAACCCACAAGCTACCAATAAACAGTAGTAACTACTACCTCACTTGAAGTAGCATCCTCCTTCCTCCAGTTACCTACTAGAGGAGTCTCCATGGGCTTTCACATCTCCTTGTGGAAGCGCCTGAGTATCTCATTGGCATACTTGCCTTAAGACACAAATACTTTCCCATCTCTCTGCCACACCTCCATGCCTAGAAAGTAGTGCATAGGGCCCATATCCTTCATCTCAAACTCTCTTACAAGGTCCTCCTTGTAAGACTTGATCAATTGATCATCACCTGTCAAAATCAAATCATCGACATAAAGTACAATAATCAATAGCTTATCTTCTACCATGATGTGGTAGAGGTTTGCATCTTCTTCACCCTTGGTGAAGCCCAACCTGATGAAATAGCTGTCAATCCCGGTATACCAAGCACAGGGTGCTTCCTTCAGCCCATACAATGCTTGCTTGATTCGACACACATGTGACTCACGATCGAAGGTCTCAAATCCCTCAGATTTCTCTATGTATATCTCTTCCTCAATCTCCCCATTGAGGAAAGTTGTCTTCACATCCATCTGATGGATCTTCCAACTCATCTATGCTGATAATGCTAGAATCGATCTGATCTATGAGTACCTTGCAACAGGAGCAAAGGTATCATCATAGTCAATCCCCTCCAATTGTGAGAAACCACGAGCAACAAACCTTGCCTTGTGTTTCTCAATATTGCCATCAGCTGCATGCTTTACCTTGTAAAGCCATTGGAAAGTAACCACTAACTTGTCCCCTGGTCTAGGGACAACATCCCACACACTGTTCTATGTGATAGAATCATACTCCTCTACCATCGTATCCACCCAAACTCGTTGCTACACTGCCTCCTCAAAAGAAGAAGGCTCAGTTGCTACACACTCCCCAGCTAGGGACATGTAGCCAGTGTATCTATCGGGAGATCTCCTATTTCTGTGCTGAGAGGATCGCTGCCCCACATTCTCTCTCGCATCTTGCATCAATCTATTAGCTTCCTGTGAGCGTTTTCACCCATCTCTGGAACACTTTCCAACAGTGGTGATCTCCACTACTGGAATCTCTGCATGTGGCTAATTCACATCATCAGGAGGCTCGTCCTCCTTAGGAACAATAGTTCCCCATCATCACCATGCAACTTGAGATCCCTCTCAAGTGACACTCGCATGGCTCACTGCTCATCAAACTTCAGATCCCTGTGCACTACGGTCCTCTGACTGGCAGAAAAAAACACATGATAGTTGTGAGGTGTATTCATGTACCCCACAAGTATTCCCAACTTAGCTGTTGGGTCTAGCTTCTTCCGAGCATCTTTGGTCACATGACAGAAGACTAGTGATCCAAAGATGTGGAAGTGACTCACATCTGGTCACTTCCCTGAAAAGTCCTCTATAGGTGTCTTCATCCCCAACATGCAATGAGGACTTATGTTCTGAAGATATATTGTTGTATTGTATGCCTTAGCCCACAGATGAAGTGGTAGGCCTTGGTCATGCAACATCACTCGAGCTGCTCCCACAATATACCTATTCTTCCTTTTGGCCACCCCTTTCTGTTGTGGGTTATGAGGTGTCGTGAGTTCCCATTTAATTCCTTCTAAAGCACAGGAGTCTTTAAACTGCTGGGAAACATACTCTCCACCATTATTAGTCTGTAAGGACTTTATTTTCATCCCTGATTCTTTCTCTTCCAAAGCTTTGAACTCACAAAACTGCAAGAAGGTTTGATCCTTCTTTTACATGAAGTAGATCCAACATCTACGAGAAAAATCATCAACAAAAATAACATAGTACCTATGCTTTGTCGTGGAGACTATAGAGAAGGGCCTGCATACATCTAAATGAAATCGCTCCAAAACTACTCCTGCTCTACTATCCTGATCATGAAAGGAAGCTTTTGCATACTTACCCAAAGTGCAACCTTTGCATGTGCTCGTTTGCTCCAGCTTGCACTTGGGTAATCTAGTAGAAATTTGCTGCATGATTTTCAGGGCCCCATGATGCAAGTGGCCTAGTCTCCTATGCCATAACTCGCCAATATCTTGGCCATGCACCACCTTTGCTTTGGAACTCAATGCAGCACAGTCTTCTACCTGTAACTTATAGAGATTCTTAATTCGAATCCCTATCTATTTGGTCTATCCAGTGCCGCTATGCCTTAGGAAAACCTTTCCCAAACTAAAGACTACATCATAGCCTTTATCCTCAAGGATAGCAATAGACATAAGATTATTTTTCGGCCCTGAAACATACATAACATTAGAAAGAGTGAAGGGAGACCCATGCTTCCTTTGAAACACAACCGTACCTTCACCGGAGACATGGTACTTTCCTTCATCACCCATCTCGATCTATATCTAGAGATCCTTCTCCTCCAAAGTGCTGAAAATATTCTTGTCACCTGACATGTGGAAAGAGGCTCCACTGTCTAGGTACCAAGAGCATCCCATGATGGATGAAACCATGCATGTAATAAGCAATAAATCCATCTCAAACTGTGAAGCTAGTGCATCACCATTAGATTCCTTGGAGGAACCTTTCTTGGACTTCTTCTTTGGACAATTAGTAGCATAATGGCCCAACTCATGGCAATGAAAGCATTTGACCTTCGACTTGTCAAACTTCTTCCCTCCTTGAGAAGACTTGGATTGGGATGCCTTCCCTTTCCCTTTCTTAGCTTTAGATGCTAAAGCTAAGTTCTCTTCATCATCATTTTTTGGTGAATAAGCTCCATCCTTAGTGCTCCATCTGATCTCCTCTTGCATCAAATCTAACCATAGTCATTCCCAATCTGGCAGTTTGTCCCTTCCATTCATTGTGTCCTGGTAACTATGCCAACTCTTAGGAAGGCCAAGGAGTGCTAGACTCACCATATCATCATCAGGAGTCATGACCCCTATACTTGCAAGCTCATCCCTACAGATGGTGAGCTTGTTCAAGAACGTAGAGATAGTGTCACCCTTTTCACACTTGATCTTGCAAAGTTTGTCCTTCAGTGCCAGCTTCCTCTGATCGCTACTATTCTGATATAAATCTTTCAATGTTTTCCACATTGCATGCAGAGTCTCCTTCGCATGGAGGCTCGAGATTATGTGATCCCGAACTCCCTCCAGGATGATTCTCCTAGCTCTAGCAACACACTTCTTCCATTCTGCTAGTTGAGTAGCATCAGTAGGCTTAGGGACATCTTGATCAATGAAGTCCTTAAGGTCGTTATCTTCCAATATTGCCTCCATGCGATCCTTCCAAGCTATGTAGTTTGAGCTGCCATCAAGGGCATACTCAAGCCTCAAACTATAGAAAGCCATCGGTGAAATAGATGTGATAAGAACTTGAGATCTATATCCCAAATAATAAACTTCAAATTTCTCTTGATTGTATATTTTTCTTCCTTGATCACTTGTGCTCCGATACAATGTAGAAATTTCACACCTATAGATCAAACTGATATATGCAATGTACTAAATCATAATACTTGATCTAGTTCTACAAAACATTAAGCGAAAGCATTATCGATTTCATGAGCAAAATCAAGCATAAACACATATAACTGATCAAGAGAAATAATCAACAATAACACAAGATATATCACTGGGGAAAGTACCAGCATAAAATCCCTATCTATATTATCAATCAAGTGGAAATCCTCTTATGTTTACAAAAAGAATCAGCTCAAGAGCTATCCTGTACTCTCTACAATCAAAAGATGAAGATCGTAGACTACCTAGGGTTCAATATATAGGCCACAAGTCCTCCAATATCCTATATTACATATTTCTCTTGGGAATAGATCCTTCTCCATGCAAGGAATACTCACTAGAAATATCCAAGCATATGATAGTACACTATCCCTCATCTGATTCAACTAGGTCTCTGTCTAAACTGACATGCATCAGTTATCCATGAGGGAATGCTCAGTTATCTGAAATAATAGTTGTCACATGCATGCAAGCATTAACAAGCTATATCTCATTAATTTAACAACTTGTAAAATTAATCTAACTAAACTTGACTAAGTAAAACTAAGTCAATTGATCCTCTCATTATAGAACTCATACTTGATTCCTCAATTAGTGGAGAAAATCAAGGATAAATTCCTCAATCAGTGGGACAACTAATTGCATGTTCTCAAAAAGACTTCAAGTTTAATTTTCCATAATTAATTAACTCATGGAGATTAATTAATTAATATTTTAAACTGTTGTTAAGACCAAATTCGTTTTTACTTCCTATAGTTAGACGAGGGACTACTAAAAATAGGAAGGGACCCAGAAATGCTATTTTTAGACGATTCTATTTTTAGCAGTTTCACCTCTCACCCAAGGTGGCCAAAATTCTCATTGGCCAAACTACTATTTTTAGAAGTGCTATTTTTAGGAGTTCTATTTTTAGCACATTCTAAATTTAGCATTTCTTGTTGCACACTTTTCAACACACAACCTCACATAGAACACAATAATTTTTCTGGGGAACCCAACTAGGAAAAACCCTTCTTGCTTGTATTAAATCAACTAAGAAATTTGATCTATTATAATGAATATTCTTCAAGCCTAAATCTCCCTACAATACTGGTAACCTCTCTACAAGACCTGCCCAACACTTAGGCAAATAAGGCTAGCTAGGAGCTCCTATTTCCTAATGCAAATATGGACCTTAAAAAATAAGAAATCCTCCTATTTCCTTAGGCATTTTCCAAGAGAAATTGTTCTTCTTGATCCTTAAGCCTGTTTCTCTCCTTGCTTCTCAAGCTCCACACAACAAAAATATGTGCATGATGAATAAATAGATGTGTGGCTTCATCCAATGTCAATAGGAAATTGAATTGCATGAACTACTGGGGCTAAATTTAGTAGCTACAACTAGTTAACTGTGAATCAGTTGAGTTAACAAAATTCAAACTACTCAACTAAACTCAAGAACTCAAGTCTATCGTTATTCTAAAACTAGAGATCAGTTAATTGACATAAACTACTAGTTAACTACACTAGATAGCTAAAATGTAGCTATCAACTAGTACACAAATCACTAAAAGACATGTAACTCAAATTAACTAACAGTAAACTAGTGATAGGCCACATCACACATTTTAACTGACAACTAACTCAACTATCTATGGGATTGTATTTGAATTAACATTGTTGAC
The DNA here is from genome assembly GCA_000404065.3 of Pinus taeda. Taxonomy (NCBI): domain Eukaryota; kingdom Viridiplantae; phylum Streptophyta; class Pinopsida; order Pinales; family Pinaceae; genus Pinus; species Pinus taeda. The sequence goes on along the minus strand of APFE030779223.1, from coordinate 36,646 downwards.
TAAGGCACAAGTCAAAAAATCCAATCCTTGCTACATTTTTAGCACTCCCTCTTATCAAGGAAGGACTTCATGGAAAAAAATCATCCACCTGGATCTATATTCACCTCTCCCAAGTTCTCTGTTGCTACAGTTTCTCCCTTTGAACTAGATAGTAGCATGTACCCTATGTATCTGGGTGTCTACTTCTTGATGCCAAGAAACTCAACTCTCTTATAAGATCCCTTAACCAAATCCTTTTCCCACTTGGCTCGAACTCTCCCTATACTAGAAGTCTCTGACTGGTCGTCATTATCATCTCACTATTCATCCAAAATACCAACTAGATTAGACTGAAACTAAGATATCGGATGAGGGTCCATCTTGAGAGGTCTATCCTTCTCTCGCGCAACCACCACATCTCTACTTTGAGAAATATATTCCTTTCTCCTCAAGGTTGCACATGCATCCACATCCAATTTTTAGAGGCTCTTGATCTTGACACTAATTTTCTTGACCTTACCTGAAGAAAAATTCTTGAGGTAGGCCTTCCCATTGCTAAATACTACATCATACCCTTTGTCTTCAATCATCAATTTTTTCATCAAAGCAATTTTTCTGGCATCACTACTCTTACATGTCATTTTGTCACATATGCTCAAATGGCCTAGAAACTAGATCAATCAACATCCTTGACACCTTGGAATCATCCCTTTGCAAATCCTTAAGAATTATCTCTCCAAAGAGTCCAATTTTTTTGGGTTAATCATCTCAAAAGCCTAGTTTCTTGACCCATCACACTTTCTCTTCTAGTAACCTGCATTGTTGCATTCTGTATAACTAAGAAACTACACTGACCAATGCATGTTTCGTTCACTGCAGGTACAATGGTTCTATAATATTAGGAAAAATATAAAAATTACGGTTTCCTTTTGAATAATATATTGTTAACAAGGAATGGTGAAATTCATATATTTGGACATTCAAATATACCAATCCTATGGCTCATGGAAACCATTAAACTCTCTCTCTCTCTCTCTCTCTCTCTCACACACACACACACACCCACACACACACACCCACACACACACACATCCTCCTCCCAACAAAGGAAGAAGTGGGGGATATCCAATACTAGACCTCATCCTCCTTCAAACTCTCTCTCTCTCTCTCTCTCTCTCTCTCTCTCTCTAGTCCCTTCCTATTTTTAGAATAGGAGTATATTATTACAAATTGATTGCATAGGATGGTACAGAAACAAAACATTTCTAAGATTTAATCAAAACCAAACCCCCACAGGATGGTACAGAAACAAAACATTTCTAAGATTTAATCAAAACCGAACTCCCACTAGAACCATAGGAGGCTAAAGAATTATGGGCACTAGATTTTGAGGATTTATTGCTTCAATCTTTTCTATTTCTTGGTAATGGAGAAGAAGATTGTTGATTTATTTTTAGAACATCTAAATAAGAAGGAGAAGAGAAGAGATTGAATTCCTTCTCTTCCTCCAAAATAGCCTCTTATTCCTACTTATCTAAAGGAGTGGTTTTGTCACTATCGTCAAAATGTAGTCTCTTCTTTAGTTGGTGAATTGATGTTTTTTGAAGGAAATTGATATGGATCTAGCTTACCTTCTTCAACTTCTTCCTTTGAGGACTTCACATATTCATATATATTACTAGAGGGAAGATGATAATGAGATTCAAGCCTTCTAGAATGAGGCCTTTTAGAGGGATGATTCCTATGCTTCCTTGGAACTAGTTTGGATGCTTCTTTCTCATCATTATTTTTGAGAAGATGGTGGAGGGATAAGAGACTAGGATGTTAGAGATTTTTAATAGTGTTTTGCAAAGTGCCCATAATCATGGGAAAAAAATCATTTAAAAGGAACATGCTCATAATCCAAATCCTGAAGATGGGATTATCCCTCGAAGCCAAATTAAATCACCTCATGGAGTCCTTTTGCAAAATTTATTTCAACACAAATTCTAACACATGAGAATTTATTGTCCTTGCCCTAAGAATTAGTAATGTAATAACCTAATTTGTCACCAATGGCTTTGAAAATACCATCGTCGTATAAAATAAGGGAAACATATGACAATCTAATCCAGACAAGCATATAATATATTTCCATGGTAGGATTAAAATCTAGAGTCTAGTGGGTGAGAAACATTCCTGTAGAGACTGTGAAATAGGGCCCAAATATGTAGATTTGATCCTGTCCTCTTTACTTTCAAGAACAAAAGAAAAATAACCATTTCCATAAATAGAGTACCAATGGGTTCATTATTTTCCCAATTGTTAGAGATCCATTCTAAAACAAAGGTATAATTGGGCCAAATACGATGAACTTACCAATCAACCTTCTTTCCTTAAGGGCATTAACATTCTTCTTTGTAGAGGAAACAAACCTCAAATCAAGCGAAAGAATTGTATCTGCCACTTTTACAAATATACTAGGAGATGGAGAGCATTGACCATCCATGCTAGGGTCGAAAAGACCACCCATTGTATAGGCAATCAACTTAACATAATTGGTTGAGAAAATAGATTATTCATGCCAATAACAAGTCAGGGCAATAGAAAACCATGTCTAAAACCTTGAATCAACAACATAAACTTCTAATCTACCACGAATACTAAAGAAATTTGCACATGACCTCTTTAAGTAATGAATTGACCCATGACCGTTGAAAATAAAACCCCAAATTTGCAACCAAATCTGTCATGATCTTTTACAACACTACACAAATTTGCAACAAGCGGGGAGGAACGACAATGGTTAGAACCTTACTTGCTTGTGCCCTCAATGACTTCAACTCCAATTCCATTACCCTCCATGATGTAGTTCAAACAATGCTTGAAATATTTTTTTTAATGCATCATTCTTCAACATATTAGATGAAAACTACATTAGGGGTGAATAGATTGTCGAAGCAAGTATGTAGTAGACAATTTAGGTCTCTAATAAAAACTTGTGGTGAGATGGGAAAGACTTCCCTTATTATGAAGCTTCATGACAAATAAGTTTTATAGGTATTTTTTTATTTCTTATATTTCAACATATCATTTAACACTAACAACATATTACTTTGTGCTTTTAATGTTATTTTTTTGGGTTATCTAGACCATATTGATGGTTGAGGAAGTAAGTGAATAATTTAAAACTTATTTATTTTTATTACTTTTAAAAAATACTAACATATATATATATATATATATAATATTCTTATTATTTTAATTTAGAGATAATTTATAATTTGATATTAATATTAAAATTAATATGAAAATGTTTTTTATTAATTAATTTTTTATTTGTTTTTAAATCTTTATCAACTTTTCTTTATCAAAGTGAATTAAAGGCAAAGTTCACCCGAGGAAACTTTATTGAAGGCTTATGCAATGATGTTCAGAACCCTACATACTAAGGCCACTTTACTTAAAGATTATTACAATAATGTAAGAACCGTAGAACAGCGATAAAGGAAGTAGCTAAAGAAAGTGGTTTGTGATTTTCTATTTAAAGATCAGAATAACATTGACTGAACAATAATATATGCTTCTGAATGTCCCGAGCTGCGGTGAGATGGGAGCATACCAGAAAAGCAAGGCATGTTTGCTATCTGAAAATCAACGCCGGCTATCGCAAATAACATTTGTACATGCGGCAAAATAGTATCCACGAAAGTTTTCGTCGCATATGGAAGTGATTTCAAAGCTATATTGAAATCTTTCCAGCAAGGCCAACGGAATTAGTCACGCCAATATGGAACACAAACGTTTGCTAATCTTCCTTTTTTGGAGGTATAAAACCATAATTAATATTTTGGTTGAAAATTTTGGAAAAGAAAAGGGTGAGCTGAAAGAGGTTTTTTTAAATTATTGTGTTCTTATTTTTAGTCCAAGCTTTTTCTTAGTGCAGATGAGATTGAAAAAAATAAAGACAACAAAAGAAAAAGGTTTATTTTATTCAGGAAATTTTTATAATAGGTTTTTTAAAAGAGAATTTTTTCTCAATTTTTCTCAAAAGTTTAGGAGAGGAATTATTTTTTGAGAATTCTATATTTTTTTTTCTCCAAGTATAAATAGGAATGTAATGTATTTGTTAGCCCAAGCAAGAAGGGGCATTTTATGAATAACATTATTTTCTACTGTATCATTTAGTTTTGATTTGTGTGTGTATATTTTATTGTGGTGCTATACCATCATTTTGATATCAAAGTATCAATGTGTAAGATTGAATCATTGTTGCATTGTATTGAGTTGTCTGTGTGGATTTGGACAAGCTATATATCACTTGTTGGATGAGTTTTGACCGTAGAACTATGTACAGAGGTTGGAAGTGTCATTATCACAAGCTAATGTTGAAAGGAATTAAACATTATCGGAACTGCGTAATGTTGTGTCGTGGAGCTTATTATACGTGAATTTACATTGTCGATGTTGAATAATGCAACAAAAACATGGCAAGCACATTGGAAGGTACATGATATTGTAAAACATATGGATAGTAAAAGGAATAAGATGAGTGATGAAGAATTGCACAAAGGAATAGTTGATTTGAAGGAAATAATCAGTGCTTTGATGGAATTGCTAAGAGAAATCCTAAGTCATTGTTGGAAGCTTAAAAAAAGAGTTAAATGGCCTATTATGCAATTATATGCAAATAAGGTGATACACCAAGTGAAAATGTGGGTTAAAATAGAGGAAAACTTAATAGAATGGCATATACTTAAAACAAGGTCAAATGGCTTATTGTGTAATTATATGCAAGGAAGGTGATACACCAAGTGAAAATGTGCGTTAAAACAGAGGAATTAAAACTCAGTAGAACTACATATGGACACAAATCCATGAAAAGGAAAGGAGTTCTAATTTGTGAACTAGATCAAGGAGCAATGCCTAAAGAAGATGCCAAAGAAGGTGAGGGACTCGATGAATGTCTTACGAAGTGTTGGGAGGATTTAGACCAACACAAGGAAGAGATGCTAGAGGCATCAACAAAGACCAAGTAGTCTCATGATTTTGAAACTAAGGATTTGTATGTGTATGAAGGTTATGTAGGTTATGAATATGGACAACCACTAAAGGCTATCATAAATGAAGAGGAAAATGTAGAATTCTCTTAAGTAGGAAAATGTGCAAAGAATAGAGGTAAGAAAATCTCAACATTAGGAATGAAAGGCAACAACTTTGTGATAGAGAAACAAAATGCATATGTTGGAGTAGAAGGACAACACCCATATGTAGTACCAATTGATTATGATGAGGAATTAAAGTTTCTACAAGAGTGGATACAAAACCCGAGATGGATGAAAATTATACCATAAGGGAAGATGCAATAGATGAATAAGATAACATGATGAAGCAATTGACAAAAGATATAGAGGATGAAGCCATGGAAACAACCATGATGAGTTCTTACATAGGAACAAAGAAAAAACTGCAGGACAATAATATAAACCAATAAATAACATAACTAGATAATGAGTTGGATGAGTTATGGAAGCTTATGCTGAAGATCCCTAGGTGGAGGTAAGATGAGGTAAAGAAGACAATCGACAAAATACAGTTAGAAAAAAAGACTTATGTAAGCAAGGCATGTGGACAACAACAACTTAATGTATGGGATCCCTGTAAAATGAAACAAGCACGTAGACTCATGGATAATAGTCCATGAACTTTTTGTACCCTGGGAGTTTGATGTAGGAACATCTCACGAGTATCCTAAAAATGTGATTTCTAAGTTTGGGAAGTCTCTAGAATTTATATATCATATAAATTTCTAGAAACTATATGGAATGGAAACTAATTGTATTTAGAAAAGAAGCTCCTAAGTATTAATAGGAATGTAATGCAATTTTTTGGCCAAGCAAGAAGAGAAAAAGATCCCATTCTCATTAATGAATAAAATTGTGAATAATTTTGGGTTTAAGGGCTAAACTGTAGTTTCTTGTGATTTTATGTCTGAGTGTTGGTTTGTAGGGAATTATTTTTGGTATCGAAATTTCTGAATATTAATATTATTTGTTTCATTTTTTTTTTGTAGCTACATCATTTTGATTTTGGTTTGTGTGTAGCTTCCATTATAACACTTTTCCATCATTTATTAATTAAATTTATTAAATTTTTATATGTTTACTAATTACATCGATAAACATAGGGGTGTTAGGAGGGGGAGGGATACTCTATGGCCCTGAGGAGGAAAAATTGTTTAAGTACTCATGGGGTCTTGTTCATATGAAAAATAATCAAGTAGAGATATATGGTCTTTACCAAGGAATTTTGTTATATAAAGAACATCTAGTGGACACACTTAAGGTTATGAAAATGTTGCTCATAATCATGCATCATTTGGTCAAATACTCCCTCCCAAACAAAAAACCTATGGAAAACATCATGAAAAGAATCAGGAAATTTGTGAAAGATATCCCATCTAAAGCATATTTCCATGTCTTAAGAGACTTCAATAGATAAGCAGACAAGTATTCTAATGAGAAATGTAAATTGAAGATAGGTGAATTAAATATTAATGGTGAAATCAACCCTACTATAATTCTGTAATGGCGGATGAAATCCATTAAAAAAATTAGCTAAATTGCTTGGTACAAAAAAATGTAAAAGTCAAAAATTGGGGGCCCAAGTGACTTTGTGGCAACCCCAAGGAAAAACATGCATGCAAACAAGCCAACCCTTAAATCCCACAATATTTCACAAACCATGGAAATCAAGGTGATGAGCATTCAAAGTACAACATACCCAACCTTATAGATACAAACACATCATTGTGTTATTATGATTCAAAAGGAAGAAATTATGAAGTTTTATGGTGTATAAGATCCCATTGAATGCATGACTTCGTTGTGGAGTTGGCTCGTGGTTGTCACGTGTTATGAAACCAGCTCAAGAAAAGATAGAAAAGATAGATCAACGACTTAGAATTCAGCCTCTTCGAGGGGGCAACCTCCTTTACATTACATAAA
>APFE030779223.1:10078-21799 GCA_000404065.3 Pinus taeda | reverse complement strand
CATCCTATCCTAGGCTATCCTATCTTAGCCTAGCCTACCCTAGCCTAACCTATCCTAGCCTAAACTACACTACCCTACCCTAGCCTACGCTAGCCTACCCTAGCCTGCCCTAGCCTACCCTATCCTACCCTACGTTAATCTATCTTACTGTAGCCTACCCTACCCTGTCCTAGCCTAGCCTACTCTACCTTAACTTATCCTAGCCTAACCTAGCCTAACTTATACTAGCCTAGCATATGCTAACATAGCCTAACCTAGCCTCGCTTATCTTACCCTACCCAAGCTTATCCTAACTAGTGTACCCTAGCCTACATTGACCTACCCTACACTACCCTACATAGACCTACGCTACCCTAGCCTACATTGACCTACCCTACACTACCCTACCCTACGTAGCTTACACTCACATAGTCCAACGTAGCCCACCCTAACCTATTATAGCCTACCTAGCCTAACCTAGCCTACCCTAACCTACCCTAACCTACGGTAGCCTAGACTAGCTTACCTAGCCTAACCCAGCCTAGCCTAGCCTAGCCTAGCATACCGTATCCTACCCTACCCTACTCTACCCTAGCATAGCGCACCCTACCCTACGTTACCCAGCCTAGCCTATCCTACCTAGCCTACCATAGCCTAGCCTAACCTACCATAGCCTAGCCTAACCTACCATACGGTACCGTAGCAAAGCCCACCTAGCCTACCCCAGCCTACCCTACTCTAGCCTAGCCGACTCTAACCTAGCCTACTCTAGCCTAGCCTAGCCTAGCCTGCCCTAACCTAGCCTAGCCTAGCCCACCCTAGCCTAGCCTAGCCTAGCCCACCCTAGCCTAGCCTAGCCTAGCCCAACCTAGCCTATCCTAGCCTAGCCTAGCCCACCCTATCCTAGTTTATCTAGCCTAGCTTAGCCTACCTTACCCTACCCTAGCCTAAGCTACCTAGCCTAGCCTAGCCTACCTAGCTTACCCTAACCTACCCTACCTACCCTACCTTAAACTACCCTTACCTAACCTAGCCTACCCTACCTAGCCTACGCTACCCTACGTAGCCAACTCTAGCCGACCCTACCCTGTCTAGCCTAGCCTAGCCTAGCCTACCTAGCCTAGCATATCCTAATATAGCCTAGCTTACCTGGCCTACCCTAGGATAACCTAGCCTACCCTAGTCTACCCCAACATACCCTATCCTAATACTAGCCTAGCCTACCTAAGCCAAGCCTATCCGATCCTATCCTAGCCTAGCCTACCTTAGCCTAACCTATCCTAGCCTAACCTACCTTAGGCTAAACTACCCTACCCTACGCTAGCCTACCCTAGTTTTCAAGTTTCACATTTGTGATTTCCATTGTTGTGATTTGATAGTCCCACCATGACACTACCTTGTCATTAGAAGGGATATGTAACCAAAATCACACTTCAAGATAGTCAAAAATGATATCCCAATCACCATCGACATCCCTAACTACTTAATGCATAGATAAAAGGGTAGAATACATATCTCCATCATGTCATACATAGATTGCAAATAGATAATGTATGAATAAGTATGATGCCTAAAGGATTCCAAATGTTGTTGGCGAGCTAAAGGAGAATGATTTAGATGACTAAGTGTTGCAACCACTTACTCTCTCATGATAAACTTGTGATACCTTAACTTTGAATTTTGTCAAACAACTATTGGGCACTCCATGATGAAAACCAGTCCTTGTCAACAATAGCTACACAAATTTGAAAGAAATACTAAGCAATTTTCAGAAAAAAAAACTACATAATTCCTTGATTACATTGATTGCATACCTTGATCTATGAGACTATGCAATCCTATGTTATAGTCAACTACACAAATTCTTGATAGAGTAAAGTGCACAACCCTTTGTGACAAGAAACTACGCCATCAAGAAATGGTAGCAAACTGCACACTTCTTTGTCACAATGAAATATGCACTCCACTAAGATATGCAAGTGTGCAATCTCTTGAGCCATTAGACCCACCCAAAAAAGGGTGAAACCCACATCACCATGGCTATCTAGGATATGACAAGGCTAGGAAAAACCACTATCAATCTAAGAAATCCTCCATGTCAATGAGGGATCATGACCAAATAACAAAATGGTTATGCCATGGATGCCGAAACTAGTAAGAAATCATACATGCAACTCGGTATATGCAAGCAAAACTTGTTGTAGTTGCTGGTCTCAATGTCCTCCAAGAGTTCTCCAAGAAAATATCTAAGTGTCTAAGAGTATGAGAGAGAGAGAAAATGAGAGCTCCAAAACCGAACTGATCAAAATCCATGAGCTCATCCTCATAATACTTTTTATTAATGAGGCCTCTATTTTCGTCAAATTTTTATTATTATCCTTCATTTTCCTCCTCGCATGCAACCAATTACATGTCACCTCCCTTTTCTCCCATTTTCCACTATTTCCATAAAGAAAATGTCAATTAATGCCACTTTGCCTTCCTAAAGCCATTGCCTTTTCCACTTTCCATAGCCATTAATAAACTGAATGAACACCCACTAGGATGTCTTGCCCAACATTCAACTCGGAATACATGTCTCATGACCAAGTTTTTATTTTACCTTTATTAAATTTTACATGGATTTTTTACTACGGCTATTATAATATTATTTTTGTGATTTCTGTTTGGATCAAAGGCTATCAATTTGATAGATGAATTGGATCAAATAGAACACTATTGAACATAATGATAGATTCAACTCATATTATTTCCTTAGAATATCCACTATTGGATGAGAAGTTGATTTGAGAATGATTTTATAGTTAATCTGTGTGTGTATCTTTGAGATTTGTCATGCATATATAGTACATGGTGCATCACAAATATACTAATTTGGATTAGCAATAAATGTACCAAATTACTATTGTATAATTTTGCTGGAATTTTTTTCATCTATGAAAATGTCCTGGCATACCACTGTCTCCACCTTCTTTGGCTTACCTCACATGCACTTTCACCATTATCTTCACTTTCCTTCACCACTTCGAGGATGAGCTTCAAAGGAAACAACTACCTTTGACGACATCACATATGAGACTAGAGCTTCCTGGGATATAGGAGAAGAGTCATTTACTTAAGAGTTAGCTAGGGAGAAACTATCATGAGTGGAATTAGAAATAAAATATGCATTAATCGCAACATATCTGATCGAGACATTTATAACTGTGTTCACATTAGGACCATTAAATGCATTTCTTTCCTTAGTAGATCCAAAATCCTAAGGTCCATAATGGAAATTTCTAACGTAGAACTCCTCCTGCACCTAAAAAGCCCAACCTTTATGAGTATGGTGTCATAATCAATGAGCTCAAAATTCGAACCCTTCATCTCCATAGGCTACGATTTTTAGGATAGGAAAACGCATCTAGAAAATGAATGAGACACCGTCTCTATGTTTCACTAACCACCTACTTGCCTGAGAACTACCCCTCAGAAAAGCCTTCTTAAAAAGAAGTGATCTTAAACCATAGAAGAAAAACCAAAATTATGCTCTTATGGTCCTTTAATCATGTTACATATATTAATGCATGATTAGTTACATTTATAAAAACAAATTTTATTAATATAATATTTATTACTATGTGGAGTGGTACTTAGAACATCTTATAGCAGTTAATGTTGCTTAAACCAACATAGACAGCTTAAGTTACCAATCTAAACATGATCAAGAGGGATCAAATTGCTTCACATGCAACTTCTCTAGTGTAGTGAAAATCAATGTGTAATTTTTATCAATTGTGAGATTTCATTTGTACAGGACCAACTAAACATTTAACAAAAAAAACCTTCATTTTTTCATAATATATATATATATATATATCAATGTATACAATTAATTGGCATTAAATATTCGCATAAACTTATTACAAAGTGACCATTTTATTAGAGAAGTTAAGTCCCAAATATATCTTATTAAATCTCATATTGAAATATATTGAAAAGCTATAACATTTAAACAGCTTACTCACATTATTCGAGCATATTTTTCATTACACTATTATTATTTAACCACGATATTATTTTCATTATTATATATATATATATATATATTAGTATATATATATATCATACATTACATATAATTAATATATATATATATATATACATACATCGTTGGAAACCTAATCCTCAATTGGTTAGTGTGGAAGTCGAATGGACAAAAGAATTCCAAGAGACCTTGGGATGTGAAACCCAACGGTCACAACATGTACTATAAATGTAAATCATTTGTTAATAAAAATCGTCTCTCATGATTTATCTTTCATATTTCTCTTGTTGCCCATGTGTGTTTAACATGGTACCAAAGCGGGCGATTGCTGGTCCTGCTCCAATTTAAGCCACTAATTTTTGTGGTCATTTTCTATGAGTTTGTTTATAAGCCTCAACATTATCTAGACTTTCTGAAATCTGCATCTGTTAGAACGCAGGACCTTAATTGGGCTCTCTGCCCCATGAAATCTTGATATTAATCATTCACCTACCGCTGCACCTTATTATAGCCTACCCCAAGCAGTGTCATATATGTTTTTGATATTTTTTTCGCCCTCTGTTAGGCCTGCACCCTCTATCAAGAGACCTGCTGCAAACGCTGCCTCTCTGTGTGTCCTTTGTGCATAGTTTTTTGCACCCTGGGCTCTCTGCCATAATAATTTTTTGCATCCTCTTTGCACCTTTCAGAAATGCCAACATTGACATTGCTATTACCTTTGCTAGACCTGCACTGTGTGCATTCTCCCATGTAAATAACACTCATATTCTGCATTTGCTAAATGTTGTCCTCTCTGTCTACTGCGTAGTCTTCCTGCCTAAATTCTGAAAGCGTTGAGAGAGGGATGACTTCAGCACTGGAATATTGTCTGAAAATTTTTTCATGGAATATTGTCATGCTGCATTGAACAGTTGATTTGTGCGTTGCTCCTGCTTTGTAAGAAACACATGTATTTTAAATTTGTACGCTGCTCCTATTTTATAAAAAAAAAAAGTTGGTCTGAAGTTTATTTTGGCATATAACCATGTGATGAATTGTTACGCTACTCAGACTTTACTATTTGTTGGACTAACGTCGGCGATACACAGTTTGAGCCAGTGGCATGCCATCCATTGCCTCGGATCTTCATCTTGTATATATGCCCACGTGACCTATCATGTAATAGTTCCCATCTTACCATGCCATCTCATTTGTAACAGCGCTCAGCCTCACCATTGCAGCAAGTCTCGGGACTTCACCCTAAATGTATACTCTTGGTATATACTGAGTCAAAGCTAGAAACAACTATAGTGATATAAACTTTCTGGAGATAGTTTCATTTCAAGAGATAATGTGTGTTTTTGGTATGTTGTTTCCTTCAAGTGGTTCATTTCAGTCATAGCACATTGGAATGCTAAACTCTATTGTATATATTTTCATTGAAATCTTCATAATCTTCATGTGAAAATCAATTATTTTTACAACGGAATCCCATGCCTACGTGAGGAGGTGAGAAGTATGGCTCATAAATTTTTAAAACTATGTGAATGAAGTATAGTTTAAGGAGGTTTGTCACTCCTGTCCACCTTTTTGTAGCTTGTGGACTACAACAATCCCCACATAGCAATCTGAGGGCATTTCCCATGGGAAATCAATGTATGTTCTTTGTTTGAGATTTTAAACAGAAACATCCAATAGCAGATCTTGCAATTATCTTTTATGCAACATATATCATGGGGATTGAAAGAAATGTAGTCATGGTTGATAGAACTCGGGCAGTTTGGTTTGCGAGACTACACTTCCTCAGTTGATGTTCACGTCACACACTGTTCGCGCTAAAATTCTTCATCATGTTCTTTGAGGGCGTATACTCACTACAGAGTTTGAGTAGCAGTTCCAGATGAGTGGATCATTGATATTGTGGACTGATCGTGATAATCTCTATCACATCATGGAATACTAGTGGCTAGAACTTAAGGGCATGTAGAGAGGTTGTAAGTGCCTGGTAGCAGTGCTGCGCATAATTTGAGTACCCAAACCTTTAAGCTTCAACATTTTCTTCTTCTTCTATTGGAGATGGTCACAGCGCGTAGGATTTTTAACTATGTTTGGGTGCCAAATCAAAGGTGTTAATTTTGGAAGTGATTGATTTGCAAGATATATAATTTGGAGCAGAGAGATTCTCACTGAGGATGACTCTACAATTATATGAAAAGTTATAATGTTTTGTATCATATATGGAAAATGGATTAAATGCTTAGATTAGTAGTGTGAGGGGCATACTGAACATTGGTGTCACACCTTCAGTTTTATTTGGAACTACAGTAAAATGCCAGTTTCATGGAGATTTTGTTGATGGGAGATTTGATTTTAGTATCAAGGATAGCACGTGTCAAGTTTGTGTAGGGACGTGTCTGGACCAAGACTAGAGACCAAATCGAGTGGAATATCAGCCCATATTGCTCATTGATTGAACATGGAAGCTCTTGGTGCAATTTGCATATGACTGGTACGAGTTTTAGAGTTAATAACAATGTTGGACATGGCCAATTAAAGGCTATTATGTATGGTTGTTTTCCCTGAAAGGAACTGATAAGTTGGAGAAATATTTGCTGGAACTACAATACCAGTGAACTATTGAAATTAAAACACCTGTGGAGCTTATTAAGAAAGGAGACAAGGTTGGTTCTTCTGAGGCAATTTTGTTGGCAAAGCTTGGCATTCAACCATTTTCCCATGGATTGATTGTGCAGTCTCTATACAACAATGGATCGGTATTTGATCATGATGTTCTTGATCTCACAAAGGACGATTTAATAGAGAAATTTACTGTTAATATTTCTACTGTGACAACTCTTTCTAGTATTTGAAGGATCCAATAATGTTTGTAGTTGCTGCTGCCCCAGTTGTGGCACTATATTTAAAACTCATTATAGTTTCTGTGTACATATATATGCATTGATTCGCTGATTCATTTGCTGCACATTTATAAAGGATATTGCTGTGTACTGTGAGTCAATATTACTTTTCTGCATTGAGTAGTAGTTGTGATCAGTTTTTTAAGGTGTAAAATATGACATTGAAGAAAAATGGCTAGAACCAGTGAAGTATTAGAGTTCATCAAAACTCTCATATTGTCTACTAATCATGATACATTAAAATTCAGCAAAGTTTATCTCATATACATTTAGGTCTGTCTACAAAATGCACAAGAGAAAATTATTTTTTGCAGCTCAAATATCAGATACAGTAAGAAGAATTAAAGCAGAGGAGTCATTTTGAACCTGTTTCTGTTCAGAACAATGAAGCAGACTCCCATAAATAGAAAGAAAATATTGTTGCAGTTCATTTAGATCCATTGCCCAATAAAGCAGCAGTTGTACATGCAAATTGAGAAACTCAGTCTGCACTTCCCAAGCCCATCATCAGACCTTGGGAACAACTTGTCCACAACAAGCACGAAACTGGTATTGGATATGATAAGGAATTGTCCTTTCATATTCCAGACTAATCAAAACCCATTTAGTTTTAGAGTGTTGGATTCATTCATGACAGTTCACCTGCTCCTCATGACAGTTCTGCTTCATCCATTCTAGACTCTGCCCATCTTCCACAGCAACAACAACAACAACAACAACAGATTGTGAAATGCCAACACTGTGACCGAGTTGGCCATTTGAAATATCACTGTTTTGATCTTCATCCATGTAAGCGCTGTCATAAAACCACCCATTCTTCACACAGATGCTTCAGAGACAAACGTCCTGCAAGAACAAAGATTCATCATGGATGGATCGCTTCTTGGCAATGGACATCAACATCCAAGAAGATATTCCAATCACATGTCAAAACTTCTTCCAGAGTATTGAACAGTCTTGCAGTTGAGTTTTCTCCATCATCTCACCTTGTATTTGATAGGGGGGGAAATGATGGTCATATACAAGCTTCAAAGTGACATCAAGTGTGCCTGAGCCACAACCTGCCACAAAAGTTTCAGAGTGGTAGCCAGAGACAAATATTCCCGTGAACATGCCTTCAGTTGGTAATCTGGGACACTTCCTCTAGCAGAAGACTTCAGCTTCTTGCTAGTTTTGGAAGAATTCCAGGAACAAAATGGAGAACACTTCCTCTAGCAGAATAATTCATCTTCTCACCAGTTTTGGAAGTGTTCTATGAATTGCACTAAGCATTCCAGAGTTGTTGGTCATCCTTAAACCATCATAGGTTGAGACATCCCTTTTCAGGTTGAAGTTCTCCTTTTTATGTGAGGTGAGACCTCCCTTCGATGGTTGAAGGTTTCCCTCCTCAAAACAATATGCACACTTCCTCTAGGAGAAGGTTTCAGCTTCTTGCCAATTTTTCAAGAGTTCTGGGAACTGCTATAAGTGTTCCAGTGTTGGTGGTCATCCTTAAACCACCGCTCTTTATACCAACATTTCAGAGAGCACATTCAGCCTAGTGCTGCCATGCATTTTTTGCACATTTTGTATTATAGCTCTCTTCTTGGACTCATACATAACCCTTCAGATTAGGGGGGGGGATGTTGGATACCTAATCCTCAATGGGTTAGTGTGGAAGACGAATGGACAAAAGAAGTCCAAGAGACCTTGGGATGTGAAACTCAACGGTGACAACATGTACTATAAATGTAAATCATTTGTTAATAAAAATCGTACTCTCATGATTTATCTTTCATATTTCTCTTGCTGCCCATGTGTGTTTAACATACATATATACATATATATATGATATAAAATGTGTACATAATTGACATTAACATATTTTACATAACATATACAAAGAAACATTTCATCAACAGAAATTAGTTAACATAGATCTATTAAATCTCCTATTAAAATATTTTTGAAAACTATAACGTTTAAAAAGTTTTACTCAGATTTTTTTATCATATTAATTATTATTATTATTTTATTATTATTATTTTATAGACCAAATTGTTTTTCTATTTAGAGCACATGTCAATTCTATGGATAGAAGAACAAACTTACACATCCCCTCATACTCGGCTGTAGAATGAGCCTCTCGGCTGAATAACTTGAAATAGTATAAATTTAAGTTTTAAATAATAAAGTGCATTAAAAAATAAAAAATAAAAGTGAAATTAAAAAACTGAACATGTTAGATTTAAATTTTTCCTATTAGAATTGAAAAAAAAGGTTTATTATTATTATATGTCACTAATAACACAAACAATATTTAGTTTAAAGAAAATATAAGTCTACTTTAAAATGACAAAAAAATATTGTATTTAACGCAAATATAAATTTAAAGAAAATATCTTAAGTGGTAGCTAGTAGGTTTAATTCCCCCTCCACCCAATTCTATTCTTGCAAAGAAGTTTAAAACCATGGTAAGCCAAAAGGGGAAGTAATATTTAAAAATCAAGTATATAACAACCATATAAAGAAGAATATTTACCCATAAAATACCAGGGAGAAAGAGCCCTTATTCATGATTGCATAGATCGACCAGGTATGAGACTTCCATGAACCACTCGAGCATAGATTGGGTTGAACCAAATCTCTATTTCAACAAGTCACCCCCATTTCATATCCCAAGCATGAATATGGGATCTCATAAAAAAAATCAATCAAAACCAAACTAGAGCTTCCATAGGCCAAACCACATAAATCCTCAACTAGTGAGACCACCTCACAATCGTATATCACTCACCATCAATAGATTTATTTCTACCCGAGTTTTCAAGGGCTCCAGAGCATTTGTCCTAGCTAGGCTTCCATGACTAGTAACTCAACCCACAACTTTCACCAAGCTTCCAGAGCATTTTTCTAGGCAGGGCTTCGAGGACTAGTAACTGAACCCACCAAGGGCTTCCAAAGCATTATTCGAACTAAGGCTTCTAGGACTAGTAACTCAACCTAAGTTGTTATAGGGTTTTGAGAGTGTTTGTCTAGCAAAGGCTTCCAGGAACTAATAACTCAACCCATAGCCAACAAAAAATGAAAACCAACCAGAAAACAAAAGTGAAACCTACAACACCATGGCTATCTAGGATATGTAAAGGCTAGAAAAAACCACTATCAATCAAGGGAATCCTCCATGTCGATGACGGATAATGACCAAATAACCACACACATATGCCATGCATGCCAAAACTAGTAAGGAAATCATATATGCAACTCAGTATCTACAAGAAAAACCTATTGTAGCTTCTGATCTCGATGTCCTCTTATGATTTCTTGCTTGTCGTTTTCCTTCTTACTCCAATTCCAAAGTATGCCACACTCCTCTAGGATTTCTCCAAGAAAAAATATAAGTGTCTAAAAGTACGAGAGAGAGAGAGAAAATGAAAGCTTCAATAACCAACTGATCAAAATCCATGAACTGATCTTCATAAGCCTTTTTATTAATGAGGCCTCTATTTTAGTCAATTTTTTATTATTTTCCTTTATTTTCCACCTCACATGCAACAAAAAACCTATCACCTCCATTTTCTGCTATTTTCCATTATTTTAATAAATAAAATTCCAATTAATGCCACTTTGTCTTTGCAAAGGCATTGTCTTTGCCAATTTCCATAGCCATTAATAAAATGAATGAACACCCACTAGGATGTTTTTCCCACATTCAACTTGGAATACATGTCCCATTACGAAGGACTTATTTTGGTAATTTTTGTTTGATCAAAGGTTGTCAATTTGATAGATGAATTGCATCCAATAGAACACTATTGAACATAATCATACATTCAACTCATATTTTTTGCTAAGAATACCCACTGTTGGATGAGAAGTTGATTTGAGAATGATTTTATAGTTAATTTTTGTGTGTATCTTTGAGATTTTTGATGCATATATAGTACATGGTGCCTCACAAATAGACTTACTTGGATTAACAATAAACGTACCAAATTACTATTGTGTAATTTTGCTGGAATTTTTTCCATCTATCACAATGTCCTCGCATACCACTGTCTCCACCTTGTTTGACTTACCTCACATGTACTTTCGCCATTTTATTCACTTTCCTTCACCACTTCTAGGATGAGCCTCAAAGGAAACCACTTCCTTTGATGACATCACCTATGAGACTGGAGCTTCATGGAATATAGGAGAGGAATTGTTTGCTGAAGATGTAGATAGGGAGAAACCATCACGAGTGGAATTAGAAATAAAATATGAATTAATAGCAACATCTATGATTGAGAAAATTATAACTATGTTCACATTATGAGCATCAAATCCATTGCTTTCCTCAGTAGAGCCAAAATCCTAAGGTCCATAATGGAAATTTCTAACATAGCACTCTGTCTGCACCCGAAAAGACCAACCTTTATGACGATGGTGTCATAATCAATGAGTTAGAAATTTGAATCCTTCATCACCACATGCTACGATTTTTAGGACAACAAAAGCCATCGAGAAAATGAATGACACACCGTCTCTAAGTTTCACTAACCACCTACTTGCGTGAGAACTACCCATGAAAAAAGACTTCTTAAAAAGAAGCGAGCTTAAACCATAGAGGAAAAACAAAGATTATGCTCTTACGGTCCTTTAATCATGTTATACATATTAATCAATGATTAATTACATTTATAAAAATAAATTGTATTAATATAATATTTATTACTATGTGGAGTGGTACTTTACAACTTATAATAGTGGCAATGTTGTTAAATGAGTATAGATCCATCTTAAGTACGGATCTAACATTAGTGGAGAGGGATCAAATTTCTTCACATGTAAACT
>APFE030779210.1:0-11164 GCA_000404065.3 Pinus taeda | reverse complement strand
TCCTAAATTTGAAACCTGAGCTCTAGTTATGTATGAACCTGGTAATTTCAAGCAAAGAAATCCACTCAAAATCACCCCTTGAGCCACCCACTATGCCACGACTTCTGATATAAACATAATAATAGTTATAAATAATAATAATTCAATGAATTAATAAAATGTCAATAGGCAACAACCTTTTCACCTTGTGACTAATCAATGTTATAAGTGTATCATCACAAGGTTGTTGTACCATCATCATTCTATCAATTATTAATATATCAATATATTTGTATAATTACATGTATCTTGTCTTTAATTGTAAATATAAACTATCTACTATAAAATTATGTGCCCTATCTGTTACGTTGTATGCGTTGTACAATTCCATTTAGTGTCTTCCACTGCACAAATTGTTCCCCCACCACAAATTATACTCAAATTGACACCATAGCCCTCGTAAAATTGTATGAGTTTATTTTTTTTATAAATTAAAAAAAAAATTAATTAAAGAAAAATATAAATACATAAATAATATAAAAACAGAAGGGAAGGAAGTGGGCTCCGAAAGGAATAAGGCCAACCCCTAAGATGGTTACAAATGATGAATTACAAGCCAAAGTCAATCGATATAGAGATAAGGTCAACATGATAAGATATTGTCTCCAAAACATTGAAAAGACACAAAAAGGAGTTAGCGGGAATAAATAATAAATTAATTTAAAAGATAGACATAATTAACAATATTAATAAAGGTCAACCCTAATATGGTTAGAAATGATGAGTTACAAGCCAAAGTCAATCGACATAGAGATAAGTTCAACATGGTAATATATTGTTCCAAAATGCTGAAAAGACACAAAAAAAGAGTTAATGGGAAAATAAATAAATAAATAAATAAATAAACCTTAATTTAAAATATAGACATAATTGAAAATATTAATAAAGGATTATGAGAATTGATGGAAAACTGCATTAAGAATGAGAAATGACAACAAGGATGAAGTAACAAAAATACTTAACTTCTACGGTAAAAGAATTGACTAGCTAACTGCAAGGGTATATGTAATAATTGCATAACCCTTAACCTATGAGAACCAACAACAAGTCCACAATCACAACATACAAGCAAACAAGACCATCAAGAAAGAAGTGATCTTTTCTGTTAGTAGGTATTACACAAGATTCCAGGTATAAAGCATCAACAAATTAAGAAGGAACTACTAATGTATGATGGAAGGGACATAAAGAGGTAGTCATCTAGGTCAACAAAATAGAAGGGAAGGGATTTCTGAATCAGATCCCTGTTAGGTGAAAGAGAAAAAATAATGACAACTTCCAATAATTTAGAAGGGTAAGCTTGTGATTGGTTTTTATGGTGAACAAAAAAATGTGATGTTCATTCTTTTCACTGAAAAACCTTCACAACTACCTTGCTGAAGAGGTTGCATGTTGAAAAAGATGATGACTTGTACAACAAGTTTGTACATGTTAAACAGAAAGAAAACGTAATCAAGTGTACATGCGAATGGGAAGTTTTGACAACTAGACAAAATGGGTTCATAGATGAACAACTGCTAATAATGTATGTCTATGGATTGAAAGATTACATCTTTCATGAAATAAAACTATGGAACCTTAAAACAATTGAGGAAGATAAACATGTAGTGAAATTAATTGAACAAAATAATAAGTTCAGCAATTCATCATTAACCATAGAAGATGAAAACAAGTATCAAGACTTAAATAAGATAAACAAATGTAGATATTGTGGTGATAAAAGGTCACTAGGACACAAATAAAACAATAAGAAACTATATACTTACCAAGCAGAAAAGGACTCAGGCACATCTAGCTATGAATCAGAGAAAGAGACAAACAAGGAAAACAGTGGCTATAAGTGTGGGAAGAATTAGACACGAGGACATAGATGTGGAAACATGTCCTTATGCAACTATAAAATTGTGGACGGAAGGAAAGTAGAAGTACATAAGTCAAATGATGAAATCATGGTAGCATACAACGTAGATCTAGACCTTGATGATATACCAAAAATAACATCACTAACTTCAATCTCATGCATTCGTCCAAATAGAAATGAAGACAACAAACCTTAAGGAAAGATAATTCTATAAAATTCCAATTACAACCATTGATTACAAAATATGCTCCACCACATCTTAGCGCAGAAAGGATCCATTCTTTAAGAAAAAAGAAAGCAACTCTATAACTCAAACAACCATGATAGGCCAACCACAACCTAATACCCTGAACCTTAAAGGAATCTTAAAAGATAGAAATCTTAGAATACTCATAGATTATGGTAGGACTCATAATTATATAAAACTGGTATTGCTAAACAGCTAAAACATTTTGTGTACCCCACCAAAGGACTCATCATGAGGTAGCTAATAGACAATAGGTTGAAGAAGTGGCAAGATGTCATAAGAATTCAATTTAGATGCATGACTTGCAACTACAAATAAAATTATATATGATCTACGACTTGAAGAGATGGATAAAGTGTTAGGTGTGGAATGGTTGATGTAATTGGGAAGTTATGCTACAAACCTTGAAAAACAATTCATGGAGTTTAATTGTTAATTGAAACAAAACAAAATATAGTGTATTATAGCTATCACACTCAGAAGGATGCAAAAAATACACACCAACCTCACCAACATTTAAACTGTGAATGACAGCAAACCCATAAACACAAATAAAATCACCACAGAGAGGTTCCCAACTAGATAAATTCTTGTTACATATGATTTGAGGACAAAACATTCCTTGAAAAGGTGACAATGTTATAAATATATTAATAGTTATAAAACAGGGGAATTTTGAGGTGTCCTAGGGAAAATAATAAAATTATAGTTTAAAAAAAAAAAAACAAAACAAAACAGAACCAAACTATTTTTTTATTGTATTTTTAACTTATTTCCTTGTAGGTTTACTCAAATTTCAACAATGTACACTTGTTGGATGCAGAAATAAATTTCGCATCAAATGAGTACCCACTTTCCATACCTTTGAGTAGATCTGCACCAAGAAAAAAACACCAAAATACATGCAAAAATGTGTTTGGAAACACATGTTTTCATGTATTTTGATTTTTTCTCGATGTGGATCTACACAAAAGTATCTCAAGTGGGTACTCGTTGGATGACAACTCGAATTTCACATCATATGAATAGACACACTTGAAATTTGAGTAAACCTACAAGGATGTAAGTCAAAAATATTATTAAAAAAGTTGCTTTCTTCTATTCCTTCAAAAAATATTTAACCTTGGAAATGACATCATCATCTTGAATTCAATTGGTTCTTTTAAAGTTGGTTTTGTTAGTACAATTTTCATTTTGAGGCCCATCTTTTACCTCAAAATTCCCTAATGAAATAACAATAATTCAATGAATTAATGAAAAATCAAGCAACATGAACCCTTTCATCTCATGACGAGTCAATTTTATAAGTATACTTCCACAAGGATGTTTGCCATCATCATTTTATCAATTGTTTACCTATCAATATGTTTATACAATTAAAGGTATATTGTCTTCATTGTAAAACACAACTTTTGAACATAACAACCTCCATCTACTATGCAACTACAAGCTCGTTGTTGAGTTATGGCTTTGGAGGTAGTAAAACACAAGCTATACTAAGAAGGTTTAGTAAAAATGTATGGAGAAGCCTTGGGCTGAGGATTATATAGGTGTTGTCTTTCTAGAAGAATGATGAGTCAAAGGTGGTCTAAATAAAACCTTCTCTGTAAAAAAATGTTAGCAATGGTGATAGGAAGACCAATAGAGGAAGAGATTTCAAGAGTCCCTGAGATGGAGTGCCCCAATCGAAGGTCATGGTGGGTACAAGAAATATCATGAGGAGGCAGCAGAGTCACAGAAAAAGAAAACCAGGAAGTGATTCTCTGTTCAAAATGGCAATAAGAAATGCTAAAAATAGAATTGCTATAAATAGTAGTTCGGGTACCAGTGTTGGACATAGCAAAAAGGAATGAAAAATGGAAGTGCTAAAAATAACATTGCTATAAATAGCATTTCGGGATGGATTCCTATTTTAGTTAGTCCCTGAACTAAAATTGAGAAGTAAAATTCAAATTTGATCTTAGTAGTTATTTGTAAAATAATTAATTAATTCATCTTGAGTTAATTAGTTGTAGGAAATCAAACATGAAGTCTAGGTGAGGACATGCAATAGTTATCCCATTGATTGAGCAATTTATCCATGATTTAAAGAGATAAGGATGAATTGTAATTTGAGTTGTAATTAATTAGCTCAGTTAACTGAGTTAAGTCCAGTTAGATTAGTTCCACTAGTTTGTGGAATTGATTGTGAGTTCAGTTAGTTAATGCTTGCATGCAACTGCTGCTCTTCGGATAACTAAATATTCTCTCTGAAATAACTCATGCATGTCAGTTGAGTCAGAGACCTAGTTGAGATCAGAGGAAGGGACAGTGTACTATCAGTTGGAGGATTTTTCCTATATAGGAAACTCATCCATGCAGAAGGAATTATCTCCTTCAGGATTATGTAGTTAGATCATAGGTTAGTGAGTGTGTGAAGAGGCCAATTCACACAGGTGGCAGCACTGGACCCCAAGGAAAACTATGCAAGGAAATAGGAGGATTGGAAGGAAGAGGAGAAGGTTTGTGAGAAGCCTTTGACTTTCTATGAGCAGCAGTTGAATTGCAGAGAGAGCAGGATAGCTTGTGAGCTAATTCTTTTTGTAATCTGAACATATTTCTACTTGTGCGATAATACAGAGATTGGGGTTTTAGGCTGAGGCTTTCCCCGATTTATTCTTCTTTGTTCATGCGTGTTTGAATTTCTCATTCTCAGTTATATGTGTTCTATTTGATCTTTCTCATATTCGGTTAAGCTTTCACAAAGTTTGTTGTAGAAGTAGATCTTGTATTTTGCTTTAGTATATTTAATAATCTATTGATCTACAGTGGGACTTTCTACATGGTATCGGAGCAAAGGTGATGAAAGTGAAGAATAGTATACAAGAAGGGAGAAGTTTGAAGTTTGAGGTTCCTAAATATAGAAATCGAGTTCTTATCACATCTCAATTTCAACAATAGCATTCAACGGTTTAAGACTCGAGTATTCCCTTGATGGTAGCTCAAATATATAGCTTGGAAGGATTGCATGGAAGCAGTATTAGAGGATAACGGTCTCAAAGACTTCATTGATCAAAAAGTCCCCAAGCCGATTGATGCTACAGAATTGGCAGAATGGAAGAAATGTGTGGCTAGAGCAAGGAGAATCCTTCTGGAGGGAGTTCGAGACCACATAGTCTTGAGTCTCCATGGGAAGGAGACATTGTTTTCGATGTGGAAAACATTGAAAGATCTATATCAGAACAACAGCAATCAGAGAAAGATGGTGCTAAAAGACAAGCTTCAAAAAATCAAGTGCGAAAAGGGCGACATGATCTCTACATATATGAACAAGCTCACCATCTGTGGGGATGAGCTTGGAAGAGTAGGGATTACGACAGTCGATGATGACATGGTGAGTCTTACACTCCTCGGTCTTCTTAAGAGTTGGCATAGCTACTAAGACTCGGTTAATGGAAGAGAAAAACTGCCAGATTGGGAACGAATTTGGTCGGATCTGATGCAGGAGGAGATAAGAAGAAGCACCAGAGATAGATCCTCATCAAAGCAAGATGATGAGGAAAATCTAGCCTTAGCGAGTAAGGCGAGGAAGGGGAAAGGGAAGGCGTCCCATTCCAAATCTAGTTCTTCCCATGGTGGTAAGAAGTTTGACAAATCAAAAGTGTGATGCTTTCATTGTCATGAAGTGGGCCATTATGCTACAAATTGTCTACAGAAGAAATCCAAGATGGGATCCAAGGAAGGATCTGAAGGTGAGGCATTGGCCTCATAGTTCGAGTTAGATTTCACCCTCTTCACATGCATGGTTTCATCCATGGTGGGATGCGATTAGTTTCTTGACATTTGATCTTCTTTCCACATGATCAGCGACAAGAGTTTGTTCAGTACCTTGGAGGAGAAAGATCTTCAGATACTCATAGCAATGGGTAATGATGAAAAGTATAATGTCTCAAGTGTAGGCACAATTTTTTTTTAGAGGGAGCATAGAGCTCGCATTACCTTGACCGATGTCAAGTATGTACCAGGATTGAAGAAATGTTTGGTGTTAATCCCAATTCTAGAAGACAAAGGCTATGATGTAGTCTTCAGTAAGGGAAAGGTTTTCCTTTGACACATCACCATGAGATAGGTGAAGCAAATTGGTTCACGAGTCAAGAATTTGTATGCTCTTGAGGTTCAAGATGCATGCAATGCCTTGAGGAGCACAACGACTGATGGAGACTTGGTGGTTGAGAGGGAGAGTACATTACCTCTCAACATGCAGTGCCAGAAGAAGTCTCAGACAATTATGGAGGAGCCATAATTGGTGAAGCAGCTTCAGGATGTTGTGGAACAACCACAACTGGAGAAACCAAGAGGAGATCGAGTAGAGACATCGACTCATGCAGAGAACTCTAGTAGGCTGAAATTTCGAGCCAAGTGGGTAGAGGGATCACATGCATCCATACCTCTAGGTCATAGGTGGGGCGATGTGGAGTGGCAGTTCCAAGAAGGCTGGAATAGGGGCAGGATCATTGAGGTACCCAACCTCTTTGATTAGACCTTGCTATGGGAGCCTCGACGAGGAGTAGCAGGACTAGCTGAGTGGGTAGAGACAGATGTGGATGGAGTGCAGAGAGAGCTACAGTGCAGGAGTCCCAAGATTGTGTAGAGCTAGCAAGCTGCAGCGATGCAAGAGGCACAGGAGTGTTGCACCAGTGCAGGATGGCACAGAGAGGTGTGCAATGGTGTGAGATGCATGGAGTGTTGCAACAGCTCAGAGGTCACAGAGGGAGCACTTATCAGCGGCAGAGGAAACTTCAGCATCAGAGGATGTTTCTAGACCAACATGGAGGTCAGTTAGGAGATTTTTTTGTCTCTAGAGTTGTTGGAGCAATAACACTTGGGAGAAGTGTTGCATGCAGAACATTCCAAAGGTTTAGGATCGAGTTCGAGTTGAATGCCTTTCTTGTTGAGAGGGAGTGTTGAAAATGGCAACAAGAAATGCTAAAAATAGCATCACTATAAATAGCAGTTCAGGTACCAGTGTTGGACATAGCAACAAGGAATGAAAAATGGAAGTGCTAAAAATAGCATTACTATAAATAGCATTTCGGGATGGATTCCAGTTTTAGTTAGTCCCTGAACTAAAATTGATAAGTAAAATTCGAATTTGATCTTAGCAATTGTTTGTAAAATAACTAATTAATTCATCTTGAGTAATTAGTTGTAGGAAATCAAACATGAAGTCTATGTGAGGACATGCAAAAGTTATCCCAATGATTGAGGAATTTATCCATCAGTTAAAGAGATAAGGATGAGTTGTAATTTGAGTTGTAATTAGTTAGATCAGTTTATGTCCAGTTAGATTAGTTCCAACAGTTTGTGGAGTTAATTGTGAGTTTAGTTAGTTAATGCTTGCATTCATGTAACTGCTGCTCTCCAGATAACTGAATATTCTCTCATAAATAACTCATGCATGTCAATTCAGTTAGAGACTCAGTTGAGATCAGAGGAAGGGACAATGTACTATCAGTTGGAGGATTTTTCCTATATAGGAAATTCATCCATGCAAAAGGAATTATCTCCTTCAGGATTGCGCAGTTAGATCAGAGATTAGTGAGTGTGTGAAGAGGTCAATTCACACAGGTGGTAGCACTGGACCCCAAGGAAAATTGCGCAAGGAAATAGGAGGCTTGGAGGGCAGAGGAGAAGGTTTGTGAGAAGCCTTTGAATGTCTATGAGCAGCAGTTGGATTATAGAGAGAGCAAGATAACTTGTGAGTTGATTCTTTTTGTAATCTGAACATATTTCGGCTTGTATGATAATACAGAGATAGGGGTTTTAGGATGAGCCTTTCCCCTGGTTATTCTTCTGTGTTCATGTGTGTTTGAATTTCTCATTCTCAGTTTTATGTGTTCTATTTGATCTTTCTCATATTCGATTAAGCTTCTGCAAAGTTTGTTGTAGAAGTAGATCTTGTATTTTGCTTTAGTATATTGCATAATATGTTGATCTATAGTGAGAATTTCTACACTCTCGAGGATTAACATTATAATAAAATCTCTAGAAAACATGGCACGAGAAAGAATTAAGGTTCTTTTAGTGCGACTTGCAAATTGCCTTAATTGATGAGGTGCATTTAACTCTGACATAAGCAGTGACATGTAAAAAGTGGAGAGGAGAGCATAGACTTTATTATGTCATCCCATACATACATTTAAACCAACAATAATACCCCATCAAAATTTATTCATGATTAATATTAAAAATATTTTTAATTGCTATTTTTTAAAATATTATATATCAAACTTTTATATAAACATTTTAAAAATTACATATTAAAATTATTTATTAAAAAATACATATCTTTTAGCTATAAAAATACCTGGTAAAATAAATAATTTTATTTTAAAATAGATATTAAAATTTTTATTTAATATTTAATATCATTTATTTTAAATTTATATATCAAAACGGCTTTAAAGGATCCTTTATAGAGTAACTAATCTATTTTTAATATTCCAGAGTATATAATACCGTTTCATTAAAATGAAAAAGGTTTTTTCATATATATATATACACGTTAAAATACGTAATTTTTAATTAAAATATCTAAACTTTCTTTATAAATATAACTTAAAATATGTAATGATCATTTTTTTATTTTTAAGGAATAGGATTTTTTTAAATTATCATGATAATGGAACCATATTTTCAGATGGAAGATAAATATAATTATTAAAAATAATTATATGAAAATGTTTATTTATTTAAAAATATGGTTTATTATTATAATATTAAGTAGATAAAGGATAATTATAAGTAAATAAAAGTATTAACTTTTATGAAATATTTTAAAATATTTTTAATAGTAGTTACATATTAAAGGTTGATGTTTATTTCAAAAGTAGTTACGTCATCAACACAATTTTTTATTAAATTGAGTAATTAAAAAAAATGTGCTATAGACATGTCTTTTTTCTTGTAGGGTGAAAATTTTAATGGCTTCAAACACTAAGAGGAAACATTCAAATTAATCTCTCACTAGGGATATCTAACCAAATCCAAAAATTTATTCTGCTGAGAGGAGAGGGCCAATTGAGTACTAAGAGCGACAAACATAAACATAACAAAATTGAGATATTGTCCTAAACAACTTTGTAGAAATACATCTAAAACATAGGAAACATGAAACATTGACATAAAACACTAAGCAGAGTGATATGGATCTGAGACTATGACTTTGATAAACTCTTTAGTGTCTTTGGATGTTTCCCCTACTGATAGGGGAATGTTGAGATACTATTCAATTTGCTCCATCCTTCGATCTAAGTCCCTCAAATGCCAATGAAGATGCTCAAAGGAGTGGAGAATATTTGTTCGACGATCGTGTTGGTCCAAAAGTGCACAACCAAGTGGAAAATTCATTTTACAATAGAGATCTATATTTTGCATATATTGGTTGAAGCTACATCTCATGTGTCCAGTGTCTAGTATCTAATATGCCCATTCAGTGAGAACCTTTGGATGTCTTTGTGCTAAATCTTCACCCTCAACACTTGTAATTTCTTCCTGAATATGTATCAGCATGAGTTCTCGATAGTGTGATGAAAAATCCTCCAGATGATGGTTCATGCGATTGTTTCCCCCTATGGGTCCACTTTTGGTAATAGGTGGAACCGCTCAGAACTCTCATTGTCTAACTAGGCACGGGAGACAAGTCAAAGAAATAAAAATATCAACCAGAGGCTGGGATAGTCTAAGGAATTTTACTGAAATGAATATGTGCCACATCATTCGAGACATAAAATGTTGCCATCGTCGTAGGAGACTCCCAAGATATAATCCTAGAAAATCAGTTCAAGTGGAGGGAGAGGAAAGGAGGAAAGGCCCACAATGGCAAACACCAAGAGATTGTAGAACATAAAATTCTGAAGAGAACTCAAGAGAGCTTGAGGACATGATTAGGAAATCAAGACAAAGCGAGGAAGAAATGGCATGAATGGGAAGATGGGAGGCTGAAAGATAGGAGAGATAGAGGAAATCCATGAATGAGAGAAAGGGCCCATGAGAGAAGAGGCGGGAAGGGTTAGAAGAAAAGGCCATGAGGAGGAGTAAAGAGAGAGAAGAAAAGCGATAAACTTGAGCTTTTGAGTAAACCAGGTGTTGACAAACCTACAAGAGAACAACAACAAAGAACAAAAAATGATTTTGAACTATAAGATAACATTACTGATTCCAAGTCATTGTAGCAAAGAATTAAGGGAAACACCTTCCTTAGTAGGTGGAAATGTCATATTTGCAGGAAACTTTCCAATAGTTAAAGCCACAATAGAGTCAATTTGGGTGTCCCAGCATCCCAAACCTAAACGTTAGTTGCATACTCCAAACTCAACAAACCCTACAAGACTCTCTCCATAAGAACCACCTCTCTGAATTGTTGCATACTAAGCAACATGGGTGATATTGTAACACCCCTTACCATCATACGAGTGAGATGTTGAATAACATGCATACGAAATGACCACCATCTTAGTTCCAATAACATTATCATAGTTGGGTGATAATGGTTTGCCTCTTGTCAGAGCATCTCATCATTAAGACATTCTCCATGGCATGTTGCCATGTCCCTCAGTCCGTTGGATAGATGGTATGACGATAGCCCACCCTCCACCCCTCTCCCACCTTCATTCTTATAAGCCACCCATTGAAGTGTCACATGAATATGTTTTATATAAACATGAGTTACGGATTTTTTAGCATGTGTATTAGTAAGCTACGGCATTGGTGCATGTCATTGTAACCATGCTAATGTAACAAAGTCTTTCTACAAGTTAATAATCTCCATGGTAAAATGAGGTGAATCTTCATGATTAAGAATCTCGTTAAATGTTTTTCTATACGTAAATATGTTTAATTCATATATTGATTTTTTTTTATAATTGATAATAATAAGAAGGTTATAAATTAGTTAATTTTTTTAGTAATATAAGATATATCTTAAAATGAATATTCAATTTATATGATTATCCACCACACTATTTTTATTGTAAGAT
>APFE030779205.1:0-27559 GCA_000404065.3 Pinus taeda | reverse complement strand
CCATCTCCCTATTTAACTTACAACTATGATCTGATTCTTTGTTTTGTCCTGATGATGAACCTCAGAGTTTGGTTCGAAACATGTGGACCAAATTCTTATGATGTGATTTCTTCTGAAAATGTTTCTATTAGTCAAAAGAAACTTTATATTAAAAATTTTAAACAAGTAGATCTAATAAAAAATAAGATATACTATCTCATTCCTTACATGATTAAAGAAGAAAATTGATAATTCTCCATTAAAGATTAAAAAAAAAAAGAAAAAAAAATTCAAGATATGTAAAACCTTATAATAAAAAAAATTAAATACAATAAAATGTACATATACAATAAATCTATATATGGAGTGGCTTTAATTTCTTCTAGATGTTATTAATGCAAAAATTAGAAATACAAGAATTAAAAGTAACACATTCACAATGTAAATTTACAAATAAATATTTACCTCTACTTGCAAATCACATTAAATTAGGGCAAAGTTCAACTTATACATGAAAAGTCATTTTCCCCGGAATTTGGGGATTCAATTTCAAGAAAGATTGTGTTTTTTTTTTAACATGTTTCTAAATGTATAAATGGATTCAATTGCATGAAAACCCATATTGCGCTGGAATTCTACATATGAATTAACTTGAACTCACTCTTTTAAAAATCTTTATCGAATTTAGGTTAAAATTAAATAGAAACAATGCCTGAAAGAGTCATTTTCCTCTATTAATGAGAAAACACATTAAATTTAATTTAGTATTGAAAATGGGTAAAATATAAGTTAGAATTGACGATTTTCAATTAAAAAAATTTAAAACTTAAAGTGTAATTCTATTGAATGCATTAAGATCTAGGTCATAAAAAGGAGATCTATGTCATAAAGGGGAGAAGTCGCTACATAAATGATTAAGTTGTACATTTTTCTGATTATGTCGATAGACTTGTTTATTTGAGAATAGGATTCTCATCATTATTAATAACTATTAGGTGAATTCTACAGAATTAACCTCCATGGAATATGCTAGAAAAGTCATAGAAATATTCACATATCAAGGGTTAAGATCCATGGTATTGGCCCATAGTATTGTAAGATCTAATTACTTGAGTCAAGAATTTCCATGGTAAAGTGGGGATGAATCTGGAATATTGTCACATATTCTTAAAATGTATATATATATTTAACTCATATATTAATTATTTTTATAATTAATAATAATAATTTAAAACAAATTTATAATTTAGTTAACTTTTATGATTCACTTTTATGTGCTAAATGTGAGATGTATAATGGGGTGAGTGTTTTGATGCTTATCATGGATTCATTTGTATACTAGTAATTTAATTTCTATGGTTGCACTAGCTAAAACAAAACTTGTAAAAGTTCTTATTAATGGGTGTGTGTAGTCGTGTTGAGTTGTTTCTTGTTATATGGTACTGATGTGAAATACAACATCAACCAATGGGTAAGGACAATGTAACCTTTGGGATTTTTAGTAGACCATCACTTTATGTATAAATACAAGATTATTCTCAAAATGAGTAATCTTTTAAATAATATAATGGTCTAGAATAAATTATAGTTGTTTGGAAAATACAAGGATTCAAGCTTGGAGAATAGTTTCTTCAGAAGGAATATATTGTTTTAACAATGAATTTTCCTTCTCGTCCACTAGGATAAACTTTTATTTGTTCAATATAGTTTAAAAACTAAAAAAACATTAAGAAAATATATCTAAAATTACGAGAAAAAAAGCCAAAACAAGAAGCAAAAAACAATCAAAATTATTTCTACATTTAAAACCATACAAAGTACATTGTGCATGCTATTTTGAGAAGAAAACTAAGTTTGACATCATCTTAACTTTGAGTTACCAATTCCATTTTAAATGGGTGAATATATAATTTCATATAAAAAACTTGTGGTTTTCAAATTAAAAAATACATATCAAACTTAAGAGTAAATGTCATACTATTAAAACCTAAATGAATAAATGTTATAAATAGATCTATGCTAATATGTATACCAACCCTAATAACAATGCAAAAGAGCCAAGGTAGGTGGTAACAAAATAGTCTTGTAGGTAACAAAATATTTCTGCTACATTATGTCTTGCCTAAAAACAAGCATTATTCAATTTCAATTTTGAATGGGCACACACTTGATAAGTGGTGGAAGTTCCATGATAACAGTCTGAAACATAGATGAAGTGATTTTACCATTGTAAGCAACAACTAGATGATTTAGGCTCCTTAATGAAATACATGAGAACTCAATTTTATCACCATAAGCAACAACAGGTGATTCAAAGTAGTGAACAAATTTTTCCTTAATGCACATGACAAATAAATTCAAATATGAGAGCTAGAAATAATATCAAATGCCTTCTTATTATTATCATGTCTACAAGTGATTGTGGTCATGAAATGACAAAACAATCAAAATTGGTTTTAAGGTAAAATAAAATCATTCTTGGGCTAAATTTTAAGAAGTAATAATATAGAAGTGTATTTTAGCTTAAAGTAAACTCTTAGCATTCATATGTGTGCCTTGTGTCTATTGTCTAACAATGAAATCTAAGGTATTTCCATATATTTTGTAGGTAGAGATGCAAAAGAAAATGGAAATGAGAATTTCTTGATGTTGTTTAAATGGAAATTATGTTTTCTTAAGCCAACTAAATTGAATTGTTTCCTATTACATTATATGAAATGAGTTATATATGTTATGTAAGAAGTTATAATGGAATAACCTACTAGAAATGCAATAAGTTGTATTTGTCAGTTACATTGAAAGTATTGTGGACATTGAAAGTATTGTGGAGATTCCCTATAGTTTAGAGTAGTTGAGAAGTAGATCCTTTACATAATTTCCACATAGGGAGAAACAAAATGTAGAGTGGGGTCACAAAAGAGAGAAGCAATGCCCTAGATGGGAGAATTTTCAATCCATTTTTTATTATTAAAAAGAGTTTGGTGAAATGGTAAGAATTCTTGTGATCCCATATGACAATATTGTGCAAATATTTCTTTCTATATGGATGTGATATAAATTGCATCAAACCAAGGGTAGAGACAATGTAACCCTTCAGAGATTTAGTTGACCATTATTATTCTCATGATAACAATGGATCTACTCTATAATCAACATGGCTAGCATGAAAATATATTTTTTTTGTATGTGTTAAGGACATGATATGTGGTACCAGTGAAAAGGAAAAGAATTATAATTAGCATAATGCTCAAGAAAAAATTATTGTTGTTTGGAAAATACAAAGATGAAAGATTGGAGACCAGTTTCCTCTAAAGAATGGATTCTTTTAACTATGAATTTTCATTCTCAACTTATAAGATAATTTTTTTAATAAACTTTAATTCATTAAATATTGTATCAAAAAACCAAATAAGCCTCGACAAAATATATCTAAAATTAGAAGAAAAAAAGTAAAAATTTCTTTAAAGCCACATGAACTATTTTAACAAAAAATATATATTATATTTTTTAGATCACACGACAAAATAAGATATATTATCTGACTCATATGATTAAAGAGGAAAACTAGTAATTCTCCATAAAATATGTTTTCAAAATATGTAAACCTTATAATCAAAAAAGTTAAATAC
Source organism: Pinus taeda (assembly GCA_000404065.3). Taxonomy (NCBI): domain Eukaryota; kingdom Viridiplantae; phylum Streptophyta; class Pinopsida; order Pinales; family Pinaceae; genus Pinus; species Pinus taeda. The sequence goes on along the minus strand of APFE030779205.1, from coordinate 23,951 downwards.
ATTAAGATGTCAATATATACTTTGATGTTACAAATGCATAAATTAGTAATACAGATATTAAAATGAACATATTTACATTGTAAATCTACATATTAAGTTTGACTTCATCTTTACTTCCAGTTGCAAATTACATTCAATTAAGGCAAAGTTTAAATTATTGATGAAATGACATTTTACATGGAATTTGGGGATTCAATTTCGAGCAAGATTAATTTCCCTTAAAACCTCCAATTATTAAACAACTTAAGCTGAAACTTTTAAAAATATTTGCTAAGTTTAGTTAAAATTAACTAGAAATAAGACTTGAAAAAATCACTTTCCTTTATTAATGAAAAAACACATTAAAATAATTTAATATTGAAAATAAGTAAAATATAACTTTGAATTGAAAAACTTATTATTTTTAGTTTAAAAAAATATATAATTAATTATATATAATACGTTAAGATAGAAATAGAGAAATATAACGACCCTCTCTTCTTCTTACGTAATCTTGTAATATTAATAGCTGATCTCCAAAAGGAAGGAACTGAAAAGTTCTGCGGCATGCACTAAGATTACATTTAAATTTAAATGGAGAAATGAGAATGTGTTCATGTTTTACATAATTTTAATAGAAAACTATTTCATATACTAAAAATATCACTGAAAGTTCTTCAAATTGAATGCAACATCACATTAGAGTTCAACAAAAGGCCTCCAAATATAACTTATTATCTATTAGACAAAACAAAAAGAAAATGAAAACATTAAATATTAAAATATATATATATATATAATATATGAAAAATATATATTTATGCACATTAATTTAAATATTAGTGATTAAAAATTAAATATGGAAAAACACAATTTACAAACCTTAAATACATGTAATTGAATTTGTGAAAACATATTTATGCTTTATTAATTTTACTATATTGATAGGCGTGTATACGTTGCAATAGGAATTCTTGAATTTTAATTTAGTCATCAATGGCTAATAGATTGATGCTAGGATTCTTTTTATTATTAGTCTGAGTTGAGATTTATTTAAAATGTAGTTTTGACATTTTTTCATTTTCAATTTAATTAAAAAATTTGTTGCAAAATTAAATTAAAATACAATATATCTAAACTAATTTTTACTATAAAATGATTTATTGTTTTGATTATAACCAGTGCAGTCATAATTTAGTCATTAATGGCTAATAGATTGATGCTAGGATTCTTTTTATTATTAGTCTGAGTTGAGATTTATTAAAAATGTAGTTTTGACATTTTTTCATTTTCAATTTAATTAAAAAATTTGTTGCAAAATTAAATTAAAATATACTATATCTAAACTAATTTTTACTATAAAATGATTTATTGTTTTGATTATAACTAGTGCAGTCATATCTTGTCGAAGGTTTGATAAATACCTTTAGCAATAAAGGTGTCATAATGATCAAAATTGTAAACCCATTATATATGTGACATTGTCCATATTAAAAAAATCATAACAATTATCTGAATTATAACATTATTATTATTATAAAAACAATTAATATACGAGTATATAACAATATAACAATATTTTTAGCCATGTATATCCACTCCCACTTCCCGTGGATACTCTTAAATTGTAAACAACTCTTCCTACAATATCATGTGCTAGTACCATGGCTTATCAATACCACATTTCCAATCTGACATGTATTGATATGACATTTCCTTAAGTTAATTAATTTGAGATAAATTAAATAAATAAACATACCTAAATTGCACACAAATCTTATCATCATATAACATTACTACTATGGATATTCCGACATATTCTATGAAAGTTAAATGTGTGCCATCAACATAATAATTAATTTATTACTATGGAATATCTACTTTTTCTATTAGCAGAATAATACTCATATCTATTTTGGAATTTATTTCCAATTTAATTAAAAAAATATTAAAATTAAATTAAGATAAACTATGGAAGCCATATAAATAAAATAAAATCAATGGTAAGTGTAGACTGACATCAATCGATGATGATAGGCATCAAAACAAGCACCCCACGATACCTCTCATTTCCCTAGCTAAAAAAACATAAAAATGAAATAAATTATAACTTTGTTATATATTATGTTTGCATACCACTCTCATTACCGTAAAAAAACATAAAAATAAAATAAATTATAACTTTTTCATATATTATGTTTGCATTATTTATAAAAAAAAATTTCATGGGCAACTGAGTAGCAAATAATCATGACTAAAAAATTTGGGGTGAAATTTTGCCCATGGACAAAATTAAGGGGTTTAATCTTTTGTTTGGGAAATTATTTTTATCATAGTTCATTCCTAATAACTACTCCAAATTTATTTCATAAAAATATTAGATATGGAGGTTAGCATGAGCTTATTTCTAGCTAGTCTAGAAAAAAATAAATAAGCCTACAACTTTCCATTCACCTCAATTTCTAAAAATGGATATTTTGGTAGCTATTTTTCCCTCCTCATTTGGATTAAAATGAGATTTTTTTTTGTTGGCCACTATATTGTGTTATTTGAATTAATTTAGAGATATGAGATCTCATTTATTGGTTTAACAATATACTTTCCATTTTCTTAGTTTTCATATTCTTAATGGTAATAATAATAGTCATATGTAATATAAGATATTTGTTTGCAAACTATCATATTATTTGAAGTTAAAATTAAAGTTTCACCATACAGTCTTATAGGTAACTCTTCTCATTATTTTTGATAAATTTTTTACATTCCATTTTCTCGAGAATCCTTTCCCTATTGATTTTTTTGCTATTTTTGGGAAGTGTAATAAATTTTGGTTCAAAAGTGCTCAATTTCGGTTTTCAGATTTGAAGTTTTATTTCACTATTGAAAGTCCAAATTTTGGTCACAATATTTGAAATTAGAGCTTCATCATTATATATATTACCATATTCCATTATTATAATTTTTTTACCTAACTCTTAGAGTAGAATAAACTTTAATTTTTAATTTGCGGCAGACATACTGGTGGTGTTGTATTTATGTTCACTACATCAACCTCAAATGTTTTTCTCTATTTATTTAAGTCTAAATTTTTCTACAACACCTTTCTCATCCCTATTATTAGTTGGAATAGGGGAAAATTATTTCCCATGACTAAAATTTGAGGATTTAAAATTTTGAGTTGGTGAATTTTTATATCGTAATAATGATTAATAATGTTTATCCCAAATATTAAATTAACATTTTTATATGTTATGTCATTACTCACTATGAACTACAAGGGAAATCCATAAAAACAAGGCTTTCCCATTCTATATAATGACCAACATCCAATCGGCCTTCATTTTAGAGTCCATTTTTAGAGTCAAGGTTTTATGGCAATTATTTCTTACATTATTTTAATTCACAGGAACATTTTTTACTCTTTGATAGCATTTCAGTTTTTCTCGTTTATTTCCTTAGTGTTTTGTTAGTTTTTATGAGAAAAATTTCAATGAATAATTGAAGGCTTTATGGGATTTTATGGGTTGAAGGTAACTTATATACATTATATACCCATGCCTCTTATATTAATTCTGTCTTCCTTATTGTTTTGTTAGTTTTTATGAGAAAAATTTCAATGAATAATTGAAGGCTTTATGGGATTTTATGGGTTGAAGGTAACTTATATACATTATATACCCATGCCTCTTATATTAATTCTGTCATTTATACATGCCTATACCATTGGTGTATCAATTCTCATGCTAGTGCACCTAATTGAGGAGGAGATAATTGAGGAGGAGAAGATTGTGTTGTTAGTCCAATTCTAGAGTATCCTTTAATGTCTATAGGCATTTTTTTTTTTGCATTTCTAGATAATTTTTTTATCTAATATAAATAAGTCAAATGATGGTTTTTAAATGATATCTTAGTCCTATTTTTCATGGTCTTCTAAGTTTTTTTTTTTTGTTCATTATCTACTATTGCCCATGTGTTTCAATGATAAACAACAACTTTCTTAGACCAATTCCCATGATTCTTTTTGTGATATTCAAATAACATTGATCATATGATCATTCCTTTATTGTTTTCTATGTTTCATTATGTGTTATAAATATTCACAAGGGTTACGTAAAAGGTCATGAAGATGCTCTCATTTGTTGTGAAGAATAAAATTTAAGATGCAATTTTGACGAGCTTAAATTGATCCCAATTTTCCAAAAAAGAAGGGGACCTTTTATAAGAAATCAAAATAGGTTTTTCTTTTTCAGGGTTAAGGATAATGCTAAGAGGTTCCTTAATATGAACCTGTGTAGAGTAATCATGAATATGGACATGTGTGGTATAAATTGGAGATAGTGTAACTTAAAATAAAAGATATTATCCATGTGAATTTATGTCATAATTGGAAATATTTTTTTATACCTGAGGAAGCATTACTTTGATTCAATGTGAGAGATATTCATAGACCTTTAATGTATCCATTAGGAAGCATTCTAAGGCTTCTATTATATGGAATTGTTATATTTTTCCAAAACATATCGTGATGGAGAAAACTAACCATTATATGTTTTACCCACACATTTTCCTAAATGCGATAATGCTCAAATTCAACATTTCCTTAATTTTGTTAAACTTGCCTATGTCAAGAAATGTAATCTTAGATATAATTAATATTTTTAGTATTTATAAACAACTGTGCTACAAAAGTCAAAAAGGATTATAATTGGTTACAAACAAGAAATACAGGGAAGTGAAAAAGGACCATTGTTATATTTCATGTCTTTCTTTAAGTACTCTTTCTTCAAGAAGAATCTAGATTTAATTCTATATATTGAACCATTTCTAAATTTCCATTGCTCTAGATTTCTTCAATATAATTATTCTTCATTAGTCACATATTTTCATACCTGGATATTACATGATATGTTTTAATAGCATGGCTCAAGCTTATATGATCCTACGAAAACTTATCTTTTATTAGGTCATGAATAATACGTGAATCTATTGCACTTATTTTACATTATTTATGAGTTAAAAAATATTGGACATAGATATTTCATTTAGCTCATTTAACACATCCACACTTCATTTAAGTTAAGAGTTGAAATATCTTTGTGACTTGCAAACTTTCCTTCTTTGTTCAACTCTTTTTACACTTAAGGTCAAGCGTTTATGGTAATTATTCATTTATGTTGGTTATTATATATCTCTCATTAATAATGGTATGATATTCATTATATTGAAGATTTAAAATAAGTCCAATCACATAAAACAAATTTTAGTATCAATCTTAAAATATGTTTCATTAGGTTTTCATAAAATGCATACTTATATATATGATTTTTCTGTTTCTTTTAAATATTTGAGCATCTTAACATAGTTTCTCAACATATTTTCTCTTGATAATGTGATGATGGAGAAGGCCTCAAGAACCTCTAACTCTTTTTTATAAAAAAATTTGACTTCATAGCCTTTTCAGATTCATATATTCAACTATTTCATTATTTCCTTTGAAACCATGGTGTACTTACACAATTCATTTGTCATCTTTTGAATTCCATAGATATCTATGGTCTACAAAAGTGAAAATCCAATATTTTCTAAATATGCATTGATCTAGGTTGCTTGAATCGATTTTCTCTTCGTTACTTACATATTCTATTATTTGGATATCATGCCATAAATTATAATAGTGTGGTTTCAACTTCCATGATACTATAAAACCTTATATTTGATCGAGCCATGAGTTATAATTTAAGCTCATGCACTCTATTTTATTTACTCATTATATTTCACATTTTTTATGAGTTTTAATGTTTAGACATACATATTTGATATATCTCTTTTAATAGATATACAATGACTTTATTCTAAGAAATACAACATTTTTTGAATATGCAACAATGCTTAATGAAGGTAAATGTGCCACCTAATAAATTTTATGACTGGTTTCATTTGCTATTCAATATCCCATAATATTCTTTCTACCTTATGTTTAAAAAGAATACTAATTAAATTAGGAAACTTTTAGTAATCTCATGGCTATTTTCGGTAGTAGGATTCACCATGTACTCATAAAAGGTTTATATAGATCTATAACTTTTTCATCTTTCAATTGTTTTGACATCTAGTTAAAACATGATATAAAGGACTCACCTTTATCTCTTGTGCTAAATATTTCTTGCTTTGAAAAATTTTGGTTTATGGTTTTTAGGTTCATACATTAGTATATTTTATTAGCTCATTATCAAAGTTGATATATTTACATAGTCCCTTAATCATTTTCTAATTATATCAATACACATCATAATCAAGTGACAAGAATTACTCTCCATTCCTTACTGTTATGATGTTTTATGGATTACGTTTTTTATTCCATCAGTTCTCTCTTTCTAATGCCAATGATAAAAGATATGGTTGTTACATCCATGGTGAACTATGAACATTTGTTAAAATATGTACAAAAATAACCCTTATGTCCCACAATATGGTGTTCATTTTAATATGGGGACCCAAAATTATATACACCAGGAAATGAATCTAATATAAATAATACTAATAAGAAAATGTGTTTGCAAAAAGATCATTCTAATATTTTGGCCTTGTATTTTTTGATACCAATTTATGTGATAATAAGGGTGAAACCTTGGTGACGACATCAATCTAAAAGCATAATAATTTTCATGTATTTTCTCATTCATATGTAAATGGTTATTTCCAATATAGCTTCCAACACCTTTGGTGATGGTATAGGTTGATATACGATAATAACCTATTTAATTTTTACATACTATTATATTGCTAAATCTATAATTGCTCCAATAATTTTTGTTTTAGCACATAATGTATTTTAACAATGAGGTATGCTCAATTATATCGAGATTTTATTTGTAATAAAATCATTACTTGGACTATTTACTCAATAAGGAAATACCCTCACATCTAAAGAATATTGATGAGAGATGTCTTTTTCATACCTCAATGGCACACATTTTTAGGATTAATCATGGAATCTCTTATTTTTTAATCTTTATGCTCTACAGATGCTTGGTGATACTTTGAATATATTCTCAATTAAATTTGTATCCCTATCTTTCATTTTGTTCGTATTCAATGTAGTAAATATATGGTTTTAATTGGAATAATATATTAGTTACAAGCCTATCAAGAAACTTAAACCATACTATTAACACTCTCAAACAATGCTATTATCTAAATAATAATTACTTACAATTGAAATTTATTAGATAAATATTTTTGACACTATAAAAAAATCACTAAAATGTATTAAAACATCAACTAAACAATACATGTATATTCACTAAATTAACTACTCCTATTAATGTATTATAATACATATAAAATTATCATTAATATAGTTTTAAGTGTTACAATTAATATTTAAAAACTACAGATATAAAATACTTATTATTATGAAAATAACTTCTCCCTGGCTATGATCTCATCTTCCAAGGGCTTAAGGAAATAGAAACTAGGTTAATGACCCAAGGCGCCTTGTAGACCACTAAGGCACATCTTTAAATATTATATTAATTGTGTGTTTAACATAATTGTTATTTTTACGTGTACTCTAACTTATAGATGAAATAACTTTTATTGTTATCATATTTTCAATTAATTTCAAGTTAAACCAAATTCTAGGAGCTATTTTTAAAAACTTGAGTTGAAGTATTTGTAGAATTTGAGTGCCCCAAGGTTTTTTATGGGGTTGAATTCGTTTATGCATTTAAAAATGTATCTACAACAAAAAATCACAATATTTCTTGATATTTTATCCTGAAATGAAAAAGACTATTTTGTCTATAAATTGGACTACTCCTTGTTTATATAATTAAATATTTTTTAACTCATAGATTTTATTATATTGCTTTGGAAATTTTCTATTCAATATTCTTACACTGCTGAGTCATTTTTATTACTAGATTTATATGGATAATTAATTCAAATGTTAATGATATTTTATGTTAGCACTTTAAATACTTGCCTTTAACACTTAGCTTTCTACTCAATGTTGTCAACAAAATATTTGGTATTATATTTTGATGAAACAATTATGAAGGATAACTATGCACAAAATGACTTGAATTTTGCTTATAGCTAATAAAATTATTCATTAATATAAGGTTGAACCTCTCTATCTAGCACTCTTGCACACATACAGTACATAATTGTTAATCAAAATTTGGAAATAGTGTTTGAAATCAAATTTAAATTAGATAAATATTTAGTAAGATATTTTATATTAGTACATATTAGTTTTATACTAATATTTTATGCATAAGTATTATAAATGTGTTTCAAATTAACACATTGAATACTTATCTTCGACGAGTGAAGATTTTGAATCAACTAAACTCTTACATGTTAGCATGAATGTTTTATCATGGCAATCACATGTTGCAGACAAAATTGTTGATGGAAATGTGAAAATAATAATTTGCTGGCCATTTAATGAACATTTTGGAACACATTGTTCACCCCAACAAATAGTAGGGTGTCATCATGACTTGCCTCACTCCAATTAAAAATTAATGCATAGATTTCAAATTACATCAATGATTCAGGTAGTAGTCATGTGGGACTGGGAAGATGCATTAACCTCGAGTATTTGGGTTTATCACACAATCTTATTCTTGTTTGACTCCTACTCTAAGACATTGTCTTTGAGCTTTCAAGACATAAACATCTAGATCTCTCCACAAATAACTTAAGAGTTTGGTCCCTGCCGCTTTCACCCAACTACCATATTTGTAAGTATTAAACATTTTTTCCAATTTTCTCAATGGTACAATTCTATCCTTTTTAGGGAATCTTCATAACTTTTACAATTTAACTTAACTAACAATTTTCTCATCGGAGCAATGCCTTTCCAACTAGGAAATATAAAGAACCTATAACATCTATGACTAGTGTACTGGAACCTGATCGTATAGATTCCTTGGATGTTGTTGTGTGAGGTAATGATTCTGCTTCCTACAATCACTTCTATCATTTAATAGATTCTAATGAAATATGTAGAAAAATATGTTTAGTCCAAATTTATAGAGCGGAACTATAAAATAAATGCTTACCATTTTTATGATACTTCGGATATCGATATATGTCTCCATTACCTCCTCATCATGATAAGAATAAAAATTCTTCTATTATCTCCTTCTTGATTTATTCTATTTTTAATGAGGTAATTTCTCTTTTGGGTTATTGTTCTCCGTTGATTTCTTCCATTACTCTAATTCTCTTTTCAAGTATGACAAAAATACTTTCTGCAATTGAAATTTGAGACATACATTTAAAAATTGAATGCTAAACAAATAATATAAGAAAAATCCTCAACATGGGTACTTTAGTGAATCCTATAGATCTTTCCATATACATTGAAAGTGTAATTGGAAGATAATTGCAATTTCTACTCAGAAACAGGAAAAACTAATGATAGTCACAAGGGGTACCTTGTGGAAGGCATTGATTTTGGTATTTTCATAGAATCCAATCAACATTGCAATACATATAATCAAATTTAGAAAAACATATCTATACTTTGATAATTTTAGTGCATCCAGGGATAAATTGGAAAAAATCATATTGTTTTATAAAATATGAGAAATATAAAATTAATTTTGTGAAAGAATAAGTGTAATAGATTAAATGGGCTTGACACGCCAACATTAAGGCCCCAAGTGATCTACAAAATATATGTCATTATCATATTATCTAATGGGAGAATTATGATTACTAATCCATATCATTACCATAGATTGACTCCCATAAAATGCTCTTTCGGTCAATGTCAATAGTCAAAATATCATTTACATAATACTCAACATTTTTTATATTCCCTTCTAATGGAATTTAATTTGAAGGAGCTACACATGATTCACCTCTACCTTGACTATGTTAAGCCACTTTAAGTATATATAGGTTATAGTTAATGTGTTAAGTATTAAAGTTGATGTGTGTTGTGACTTCTTAGGAGTTACAATGTCTTTATCATGAGATTGTACTGGGTGGGGGAATAATTTCTAGAATTCAATGTGTTAAAGATCATGGTGCACTATGGTTTACCTAATTTTAGGGTTTGTATGTTAAGGATTATAGAGTAATCAATGCCATTTTTTGTAATGGTAATAGTTGTTAGAGGTGGCTTTCTGAAGATTTGGTTTACCCAATTTTAGAGTTTGTATGTTAAGGATTATAAAGTAATCAATTTCATTTTCTTTTAATGGTAATCATGCTTAGAGGTGGAATTGTGGAAGAGTTTGTAATTCTCTAAGAGTACTAGTGGTCACAATAAATTAAAGGTTATATGGGTTATAGGACATCACGGTTTTTTGGCATTCATAATGCCTTTTGGTGAAGGGATACATATTGTATTAAACAGTTAGTGGAAGCTATTATATAGCACAATAGATATGAATATCTAATAATAAATTTATTATAATTAGAGAATTCAAAGATAAATATATTAATATATTTATTTTAAAAGCAAAATATTATTGGGAAACTGAGTGGATGCTTCCATATGATTTCCCTCATTGTTGTAATCGTACAACTAATGGACCATAGAAAAACAAGCCCTCAAAGATTTAGTAACTAGGGCTTTTCAAAGGGTCGGGGTTTTGCAACACTCTTAAATATATTGAACAAAATTAAGTTATCCATAAATTTGAGATAAATAATCTATTTATATAATGTAGCATTCAAAATTTTATAATCTAAAGTTATTTAGAAAAAAATATAATTTAATTGTCTTTTATTATTAATTAAAAATACTATCAATCCATATGACTTGAGACTTTTTTATTTATTATAGAATAGTATTATTAATCGATATGAATTCTTATATGGAATTTTGTTTTTAAGGAACATATTATTTTGAAAATTTTACTATATAGAAAAATAAACAATAATTATAATTTCCCTCGTTGAGCATTCATACTTTTGTGAATTCCTTATCATTATTCAAGACGACATTGAGATGTTGTGTAGATAAAGTTTAAGAGGACATCCACGGTTTAGGCCGCTTATACAGACATTCACCCTTTGAATTGAAGCGTTAACTTTGTGCATTCATGCAAGTAATCCATGTTTTTATTATTATTATTATTTCACCAATAACTTTCTAAGGGTTCTTTCATTTTTTTGTAAGATCTTTTTTTCTTTTAAATTTAACTTTTTTTTTCTGCAACATTGTAGAATGCAGTTAGGAATCTGCTTTCCAAATTTAGCTTTTAACATTTTGCATTTAATAAATTTAATAAATTTAAATAATATGTTTTAAATTCAACAATTGGATTTTGCTTAAAACTGAGAGAAATATTCAAGAATGAAAATTTTGCTTTTCTAAACATTTAAAACTATAATTAGTATTTTCTAAATTTAAGCTTTGGATGTGTTTAAGAGCTAAAAGCTGTTATGTTTTTTCCTTTAATAATGTGATACAATTGTATAGCAAAAAGCAATTTTCAAATTAACATTTCCGTAACTATCCTTAGAAAACTTGTAGGGTTAGTATCTCATACCAAAGTTTAAAAAATACTCTGAAGCAAACTCATGTGATGTACTATCCTTAGAAAACTTGTAGGGTTAGTATCTCATACCAAAGTTTAAAAAATACTCTGAAGCAAACTCATGTGAACGTCACATGAGAAAGTCATAAATAATAAAAAGTATTTATTGCTCAGCCACCCACCTGTAATTTGTTATAATCTCTAAAGCCACATATTCCACTCGAACAATGGCTGGTTCGTTTGTTTTAGTCAAAGTTGGTTATATTCTCTCACAAAAGCAGCGTTTGTCAGTGTATAACACTCCGGTATGTATGGGCGTGTGTTAGAACATAAGCATGAATGTCCAACAAGAAAACATCTCATAACACTCGGAGTCGATGAAACGTTCAAAAGGGCGTGACAACTACATATACTCGGTAGCGCCGGGAATATACTCGCAGTATTTTTGTCCTCATCTATCTATATTCAGATTGGTAAGTTTGTGTGGTTGGTTTGAGTCTGAGTAAGTCTGTTGTTTGAGTATGTTGATCTGTGCGCCACACTCATGCCATGTTTATGTCGATGGCATTATTCAGATTGGTAAGTTTGTGTGGTTGGTTTGAGTCTGAGTAAGTCTGTTGTTTGAGTATGTTGATCTGTGCGCCACATTCATGCTATGTTTATGTCGATGAAATTGAATTCCATTTATATGGTATGATTATAAGTTCTGTTATCGCATCGAATTTTATTTAAAATATTGCAAGTTTAATTATGTGTTTATTTTTTTTTATCGTTCGTATCGTGTTCATGTCATCCTATGTTGCAGGAGGATGATAATGTTGATTTCTTCAATCAGCTAAATAGATTTCAATATAATGCAAGCCCTTCAACATCCTTTACCAGCCGAATTCGAGATACAAGTATGTAATACCTTCTATGTCAACTAAATTCAATATTTTATGAATAATAGTTTTCATAAACATTATCACGTTTTCCATAAACATGTTCAGTATATTTAATCAGTTTTTACGTTCTTATGGTATTTTTATCTAATTAACTCTTTTATTATTTTCTATCGGTGTTTAATTAAATCTTTATTTGTTTCATGCACTTTTAACTAGCTTATCCGTGTTCAGTTAAATTTTTATTGGTTTCATGCATATTTAACTACTACCTTATTTAACTACTAACTTATGTAAAAAAAATGCTTAACTTAATTACAATTTAACTCTCATGTACCATCCAACTTAATTACAATTTTCACCTGATTACAAGATATCAAATATTATTAAGCTTCATTTCAAATTTTTGTTCCAATATATTAAAGGTCCATATCAAAACTTGTCTATTACAAGATTTAACTCTCCTAGCGAATTACAAGATATATAATATTATTGAGCTCCATTTCAAATTATTGTTTTAATATATTAAACGTCAATATCAAATTTTGGTTTACTAAAAAAATATTTACCTTTGCCTTTGCTATAGCATGAGTATATAAATATTTTTTCACAAATAAACTTCAACGAAATATGTTCGTAATATTCGAACTTAAATCTTGTTGTATAGCGTGAGCCTATAAATATACATAAATCTCATTGTACTGGATTCGACACTCATCCCCGTGAAGATAAAGCACCTGTAACAGCTGTTCTCTAACTTTGAAGGGCATCATCTCCCCATAATTCCTGGCTGTGATGGATAGGATTTATGGATAATTCCTTCTGAAATGCAGAGCCCTTGTTTCGAAGTATTGTTTCTAATTATTTTTCTTCAAACTATGGATAGCATTTATTTATATTTATAGTACGCTATACTTTTGTTCACAGATTTGAAATTTTTAGCAATTTATTATGGATTTTTATCTAGCCTCACCCCAATCACAATTAGTCCTCATCCATCGCTATCCATTAAATTTTCTTGGCAGATATAAATAACAATAACAACACAAGCTGAATGGTTACAATTTCGAAACACCATTCTTTTATGGTATCATGGTGATCGATTAGTTGAAACAAAGCGCTGAGAGGTGCATATAGTGGTGATCAATTAGTTGAAACAGAGCGTTATACCGCTTAAATTATCTTAATTGACCTTTAGATTAGAAATACATCTTAATAGCAACGGTATTGAAAACAATGAGAACAGCGAAAGCTATTTGCAATTACCTTTGCGACTACATCAAACCATAGGATATGCAATTATCTTTGAGAAGATGCGTGGTGGCGTTCCATCGTACTTACGTCTTCTGAAGTTTTAGCGTGTTTGAACGTTATTTACATGCGGTGGTCTTCAGAATTTATGTCTTTGGCAATTGTGTTTTTGTTTTATTTTAGTTTTCAAAGATTTTATATAAGTAATATATTAATTTTAGATAGTTTTAGATATTGACTAATAAACATTGAGTTAGGTTTGTTATGGCTAAACCACGTTTGTTTGATATTAGTTATATAAATTTTATTATTTAAATTCTTATTTGGTTAACTAATTATTTATAATGTATTTTTTTTAATATAGATTGTTTGTTGGATTAATATTTATGTATTGATATGTGAATTATCACTATAAAGAAATATAGAAATATTGTTTTTTCTTTTTATATGTTTCTTAGGAGGATGAGGAGGACGAGGAGGGGGGAATGACGTGGACGAGGAGAAATAGGCAGAGGTTGAGAAGTAAGCGGAGGAGGTGGGGCAGCAGGAAGAGGCGGAGGAAGAGGAGGAAGAGGACATGCGGGAGGAGGCTAAATAGGTAGACACGAAGGGAAAGGAGGAGGAGCGGGGGAGGTGGGGAGTAAGAGGAAGGAGAGGAGGGGGAGGTGGTGGGATAGGAGGTTGAAGAAGTGGAGGAGGAGGAGAGGTGGATGGCGAAGAGTGGGAGAGGGAGGAAGAGTGAGGGAGGGAGGGGTAGGAGGAAGGGAGGAGGCAAGGAGAGAGGAGAAGGTGAAGGTGGGGAAGGGGGGAGGAGGCAGAAGGGGGGGAGGCAGAAGTGGAAGTCGTAGAGGACAGAGGAGGAAGGTGAGGGGAGGGGAGGAGGATGGGGGATGCAGGGGAGGAGCGGGTGCGTGGTGAGGAGGAGCAACGAAGGGAGCGGTAGGATGAGGGAGGAGGCGGGGAGAGATGAGAAGGTGAAGGTGGGGAAGGGGGGAGGATGCAAAAGGGTGTGAGGCACAAGTGGAGGTGGGGGAGGTCAGAGGAGGCAGACAGGGGGAGGGGTGAAGAAGGATGGGGATGCACAGGAGGAGTAGCTACACGTTGAGGAGGAGGATTCTAGGAGGGGGGATATGTGAGGATGAGGAGGATGCGGGAGAGGGTAGACAGAGGAGGAGGAGGCAGGGGTGTGGGGAGGACAAGGAGTAGGAGGAAGGGCAAGTGAAGGAGGAGGAGAGCGAGTGGAGCAGGAGGATGGAGAGGAGGAGGGGGAGTCAATGGGATAGGAGGGGGCGAGGGAGGAGAGGGAGGAAGGGTGGGAGGGAGCGGGGTGAGTAGGGAGAGGACATGAGGGGAGAGGCGAAAGAGGAGGGGAGGAGGCAGAGACATAGAGGGGGGAGGTGGAGGTGGACAGGGAGGGGGAGGTGGAGGCGCAGGAGGAGGTGGAGGAGGAGGAGGAAGAGAAAGCAGGTGAGGACCTGGAGAAGGAGGAGGGGGTGGAGGGGAAATAGGAAGAAGAGGTGGAGAGGAAGAAGAGTAGGAGGATGAGGTGGGGAAAAGTCGTAAGGGCAGGGGCTCAAAAGGGTGCAGGGGAGTAGGGGGAGGAGGCAGAAGAGGTGGAGAAAGAATAGGTAGAGGAAGAGGTGAAGGAGGCGAGGAAGGAGGAGGGACAAGAGGAGGAGGGTGAGGAAGCAAGAAAGGAGGTGGAAGAGGTGTAGGGAGGGAAGCAGGAGGAGGAAGAAGAAGTGCAATGAGAAGAGGTAGAGGAGGGGCTAAAGGAGGGATGAGGGAGGAGGAGGGTGAGGCAACATGAGAGGAGGTGGAAGAGGCATAAGGGGAGGAGAGGGTGGGGGAATAAGGGGAGTGGGAGGAGTCTGGTAGGGAGGGGAAGGAGGTGGAGGGAGAGGTGGAGGCAAGGGAGGGGAAGAGGAGGCAAGAGAAGATGCAAAAGTGGTGGAGAGGAGGTGGGGGAGGAGGAGGAGGAGGCCAAGCCGGAGTAGGGGAGGTGGAGGTGGAAGGAGGTAGGGGAGTTGGAGGAGCATGAGGGCGAGGCAGAGCTAAGGGAGGAGAGGGGTGGTGATGGGGAAGAGGAGGAGGAGGAGGCAGAGGAGGAGGAAGAGGACATGGGGTTGGAGGTAGAAGAGGTACAGGAGGAGGAAGATGATGTGGGGAATAAGAATAACCTAGAAATACCTAGATTTAATATTTTAGCAATTCTTTCTCATAAGGAAATTTGTTTCCCTTTTATTTGTAATGTTACAATTTTCCTTATAAAATTACAAAATTAGTTCCACAAATTCTTTCATAATCTTTCATAATTTTTTTCACATAATTATATGTTCATAAATGATTACATACTTATAAATACTCACCTCCTCTTCATAATAAATAATCAAACATATAACAAATATTCTAAAAAATAGTTATGTTCTTAAATATTTTTATTAAAATAGTTGACCAACCTAAGTTATTTCCGGGAAAAGAGAGATAAATACTACCATTGAGAACCCAACGTTGAACCAATACTCTATTTGTTCCCCTATTTAATCCCCAGTTGTCATAAAATAAAAAACCATCATAGAAGGAGTCAAATCCTTATGTTTAGCACCTCATGAACCGTTAGAAATGTCTTGCTAAAATCATTGTGTTCTACCAGTCTTTCTCTCCCATTGGTGTGTTCTATTTCAAGGCTTGCCTTACCTGCCAAATATATATATATTTTCTTACAAGTTCCAAAGTGTGGAATTTATTTCCTTATCACCCAAGTATATTAGTTTATTAGAAGTTCAAAAGTATGGCATTAATCTCCAAACTTACATGCTTTGTAATATGCCAATATGTCCTCCCTTATCTTTCTCTTTTTGAAGCACAAACAACTCCCAATTTTTTTCCTGAGAGTTAGGACTAATCTCTCATGTTAGATCTGTGATGTGCATACACTAGAACACTCAAATCTTTTTTTTGAATTACTATCCATTATCTAGTCATGAATTAATTTATGTGTTTGTCTTATGTCTTTGTATGATAGTCATTGGGCCTACCTACATTTACCCATAGAAAATAATCTGTGACATATTGATGTTGTATTTATAAGTAGTTCCTTGGAGGAGTACTTACATATAACATTTTTCGATTTTTGGGCTTGTTTACAAACATTTCGCACATCAAAGACTATACTTATCATCCTAAAATCTAAGATGACTTGTCCTATCCTAGTACTGACCTAGTACAAAGACACATCACCATAGAGTTATTGCGATTCCTCCCAAATCCATTGTTGTGTTGCTGTGCTAAGATCTAGAGCATCGATTTGGAAAGGTGGTCATGGATTGTAGATATCACTCCAAGGTGGTTGAGGTAACTATTTCCCCCCTCTATCAGTTCTTCACTCAGCATTCTTGCACCTTCCAAACACAATTCTCTAAATCTGATGTAGCTAGGGTTTCATGGAAGGTTCAAGGCACAGACTGTTCTGGAGGTAAGTTATTCGTTGCACTACTAAGTCTGGTTTCCATACATCTTCTCTCGAGTTTTATTTCTAATAGTGGGGCTACTTTATTTCTTTAGATACGATTTATTTAGCCTAGCCAATTCATTCTCAGTAGTTAACCATGAGTTTTGTATTTTTTTTCCAGTACTGATTAATTATTTTCTTAATCTGAGTTTCGTAAGACATTATGATACTTATCTAGTTACTAATTGCATTGTTTATTTGAATTTTCATTTTCCCTTCTCCACGAGGTCTACCCATTCAACCCACCTAGGTGATGGGTTCTACCTTATTTATTAACAATTAAGTTGGGTTCCATTGCCTTTTTTCTTATGGTGGTTTCATTGACATAGGGTTTAAATGTTTTATTTACCACTGGTTTCATCTAACCGTTTGCCTCTCTTCTTGTTGCCAGGTTCCTTCGTAGTTGCTGGAACCATCAATAATCCTTTCGATTCATTGTGCCAGGTTACTTTACAAACTTTATTATGCTTGTTGAGGGTTTCGCCTGGGTTTATTAACTGATTTAGAATGCATTTCTTCTGTAATTGTTTTCAAAATTATCTTCTTATTTTTCCTGGGAATAGATATGTCTACATATTTGTCATTTTTGGATAATGTCTCTATTATTTACTTGGAAAAAAAAGTCTACCACATTCTCATGAAGTTTTCCCTTTTGTATCTTTTGCAAAGAGGGGGTTCCTAATTCTAGGAGCACTAAGACCCCTCCTAGGTTGACTAAGTCCTTTTGAGAGGAAGCCTGTACATCCATGACTATCAATTTTCTATATTTTATTTTTTTAATTTAAGAATGTCTCTCATTTTTATTACAAGTAGTACCATGCTCTATCTAGGTTCATGAGTTAATTTCCTTCTAGTGATGGTTTACATTTTTTCTTTAAATCACGAGTCTGTTTTTGTTTTATATAGTTCTATGTGCAATAAGTGGTTGCCTTTATAGTTTCGGTATAGTTAGTCTCATTCAAATGCACAGTTTTCCTCTTGGTGTTCTATTCCTTTCTCGTGTTTAGAAATTTTCTCAAGACCTCCATGATCTCTACTAGTGTCTGTAATGCTTCTCGCTTACTTGGTTACCCAAAAACCTACCAGATAATGGGTTGTGGATGAAAACAGAATTGCCAGACTCTGTTCAACTCCTGGTTATGGCTTAGTTTAGCAGGTACTGACTAATGGTATCGAGAAACCTTCTATTGATATTATGAGAATGATTCTTTATGTCTATGAACTAGATTCGTTTTATTAAAGCACTGATTAAAATACTGCTTCAACATTCTTTCTCCTTCATGGGTTATCTACATGCGTAAATTTCCACTTTCTAGACTATTGAATTTTTCAAAAGAAAATGTATACAATTTACTTATTGTTCTTTTCAACCTTCACTTTAATTAATATTGACTTGTATTGTTCTTGTTTTTGCACATGAAACTCATTTTATTTTATTTTGTATATTAAGGGAATAGTCCGGATTCTTTACATAAGAAATATGCTCCTTCATTTGTGTTTTAATGAATAGAAGCTTACTGTCTATATTGCATATTTCTAAATATATTTAAGAAGAATGTGTATATATTGTTGTGACACATCACTACACAACTATTTCCTATTTAACTAATTACGTTCTTGGCAGAAACATATAACACTAGACACTTCTATTTATTGTTATCAAATTATATGGATAACGTGTTTTTATTTCATTGTTTTCTCAGTTAGATTCACCAATCTATAACACAATAACACAAAAACACAGTAATGTAAATTATAGTAAGGTAAATTGCATCAACTATATGAACTAGAACCAGGAAGTCTCTCCTCCCAACCTAGAGACTAGCAATGACGTCCAGTCTCCCCCCAAGCTTCCACTCGTCCAAACATTATAGGTTCAAATCCTAAGTCACATTTTCTCCAAACCTGAAGACCCCCAATCCAGTTTAGAGTCCCAACTTGAAAGGATCTCTCAAGGACTCGAGTGGCCCAAGTCCAGCTCAAGATCTCCTTAGAACAATAATACTATGCTCACCTGCACAATGTCTTGCCTCAAGTCAGCATATCCTTTCACTCTTCTCCTCTCGTTCCTCTGGCTCTCCCTCCATTTCCAAAAAAAAGAAGACAAGTAATTCCTTAGAACTATCCTTTTCTAAGGAGGAAACGAGACACAATTGACCTAACTGTCTGGAGTTTCCTTTGATTGCAGTTAACTATAGTATATATATATATATATATATATATGATATATATATTTATTATATATATATACTTATATAACAAAACTTTTCTTTTACTACTAAAGAAACTTAACCAAGGTTTGAGTCTTCTACATTCTATTGGTCTTCCAATTAGCCCAAAATTAGGTCCAGAGTTTATAAAATGTAAATATTGTCAAGGTTAAAACATGAATTCATGAAAAATATTACAGGTGTCACATCTTCCCCCTGGACGAAACATTGTCCCGAGTGCTTATTTCAAACTGCTTAATCAAGTTTGGATATGCTTGTCACATAAATTCTTTTTCCTCCCAGGTAACTTCGTTTGGGCTCAAGTGACTTGATTGCACTTTAACCTGGGTGATATCATGCCTTAATATCATTGTTTCTCTTTACTCTAGAATTTGCATAGGTTCTACCAACATATCTACCTCTGATTGAACCCACAACAAAACATTTATGGTATCAATATAAATCACATCAGTTATGTTTTTATTTTGTATTTTAATTAATTATGTGATTTACTTGCATATACTACCAACTAATCACATGCCTAGGGTTGTAAAAATATATTTTTAATAACATGACATGTAATACATCATGAATCCTGATGTGGGCAGGTAGGGTTAGGTCGAATGCTACTGGTCCAATCCGCTCTAGAATTTGGAAGGGCCCATAATATCTAGGTGCCAATTTTGTGAACTACCCCACTAGAGTGTGCTTCTTTTAGGCTTAATTTGTAAATAGGCATTGTCTCCCACTTGGAATTCTTGGTAGGTTCTCTTCTCGTCTGTGTAAATCTTTTGCCTGTCTTGGGAAGCCTTTAGGTTCTAACAGACCTTTTTAACTAATGCTCCATTTTTTCGAGCATGTCGAATCCTAATACTAACTTATTCTCAGGATTATTCCAATTGGTAGGCACTCTCCATTCTCTCCCGTATAATACTTCAAAGGGGCTCATTCCCAAAGATTCATGGTATCCATTATTATAAGCAAATTCAACTAAGTGGAGATACTCCTCCCACTTCATTGTCGCTTCATTACGTCCATTCTTAACATATCAACCAACACTTGATTCACCTGTTTAATCTGTCCATCGGTTTGTGGATGATATCCAATGATAAATTGAATTTGGGTCCCCAAACCTGAGAACAAAGATTTCTGGAAAGAAGAGGTACATTTCACATCCCTGTCACAGATCACCACTCGTGGTATACCATGAAGTTGAAATATCTCTTTCATAAAAATATCAACAATTTCAATTTTTTTATACATGGATTTCACAGGTATAAAGTGAGTTGTCTTATTTAACTTATCCACCATGACCATGATGGAGTCGTTCAATTTTCTTGTTTTGGGAAATATTGTTATAAAATCCATTGTAATAGACTCTCGAGTTGTCTTATTTAACTTATCCACCATGACCATGATGGAGTCGTTCAATTTTCTTGTTTTGGGAAATCTTGTTATAAAATCCATTGTAATAGTATCTCGTTTCAATTCTAGAATAGGGAGAGGATGGAGCAACCAAACACAATGTTGGTGTTTCACCTCAACTTGTTGGAATTCCAAGAATTTTGCCAAATATTTGGTGATGTCTCTCCTTATTTTGGGCCAAAAGAAGTTTCTTTTAATTGTAAAAAACAATTTTTGATATCCGGGGTGGGAAACATACCTGCTCCAATGAAACTCATATAACATAAATTGTTTAACATAATTCTTGTTAGGAATATATATTCTACCCTTAAAATTTATAAATCCTTCATTGTTTAAAACATAATCATATATTCTTTCTCATTTCTATGCTTTATTAGCTCGTTGCCATAAAAACGTACATTAAGAGTCATTGTGGGCATCTTTTTCCACTTTCTCTAAGAATTTTTTTCTACCCGACTTTACTGGACTTCATATATATAATATAATTTCCTACTCAATGAATCAACCAATCAATGGTCCTTTCCTATAAATTTTTTAATATCGAAGTCGAATTCACTCTGGAAAGTAGTCCATCTCATTTGATAAGCATTCAAATGTAGTTGGGTAAAAGAAATTCGTTAAAGTACTATGATATGTCATTAGAAAAAATTTCTTACCCAACAAATAATGTTGCCAAACCTTAAAAGAATACACTGCAGCAGTTAATTCCAAATCATAAGTGGATCGAAGTCGAATTCACTCTGGAAAGTAGTCCATCTCATTTGATAAGCATTCAAATGTAGTTGGGTAAAAGAAATTCGTTAAAGTACTATGATATGTCATTAGAAAAAATTTCTTACCCAACAAATAATGTTGCCAAACCTTAAAAGAATACACTGCAGCAGTTAATTCCAAATCATAAGTGGAATATCGCTACCCATGGTCATTCAGCTTGTGGGATTCATAGGCTATGACCTTCCCATATTGAATCTGAACTCCCTGACACCTTCCTGACATGCATCTGTGCAAACAGTGAACTACTTTTATGGGTCTAATACTCTTAAAACAAGAGCATAAGTCAATAATTATTTGAGGCGTTCAAAACTTTGTTGAAACTTTGTCGTCCACTTGAAAACATCTCCCTTTGCACCTTTGAACATTAGGACCAAAATCACATCATAGATTGAGCTTAGTTTGGTACTTTACAACATATCAAACCTCTCAAAACATTCATTGAATAGGATGTTGAAATCTGTTGAATGATCACATAGATCAGAACATCCACCTCTTTCACAAGAAAATTCCAAATCCTTGGTTATTGATGAGCCCATGTGGATGATGCTAGGGTGGTTAAGATTGACCATTAATCAGAAATACATACTTATTGTTAATATTAATAAGAGTTGAGAATTCAAACACTAAAAATATCTCTACATAAATGAAATCATGATAAATAAAAAAATATCTATGCATAAATGAAATCATGATAAATAAACAGACTAGTAATTTATGTGATTAAAAAGAAGGAAAGTTAATTTTTGTTTGAATTTAGTGATTATTTAAAAAAAAAAACAACCATAAGAGTGTTTAAAGCATTTTTTAAATTGTGGAAATGGATTTATCAACATCAAAAATTATGTGGCACATAAATCCTAAAGCTTGACAATGGTAACCTAATTTCATAAACTTTAAGTGAGATTGTTGTGAAAGTCTTCCCATAATTTACACTATTTTGCTAGCAAAAACCAAACTTATGCAGGAAATTAGATTTAAGTCATTCATTTACTTATCTCCGTTGTCTTTATGCCACATGTGAGAGTTAAGGTAATAAAGATAGTAGTAATTTATGTGATTAAAAAGAAGGAATGTTATTTTTTGTTTGAGTTTGGTCATTATTTTTTACAAATTCCAGCCATAAGAGTGCTTAAATCATTTTTAAGTTTGTGGAAATGGATTTATCACCATCAAAAACCTGGAAAACTTATGCAAGGAATTAGAATAAAGTCATTCTTTTATTTAGCTTGACAAAGCGAGGAGTCAAGTTTACCTTTTTTAGCTTGACAAAGCGAGAGTCAAGTTTACCTTTTTAACTTATGCAAGAAATTAGAATAAAGTCGTTCCTTTATTTAGCTTGACAAAGCGAGGAGTCAAGTTTACCTTTCTTAGCTTGACAAAGCGAGGAGTCAAGTTTACCTTTTTTACTGGTCAGACCTGTGATTGTAGGTCTAACTGATCCTCACCAATATAGACCTATCACTAAGAAATAGATCAACCCACCAATCCGTGCATTTCTTTGATAAAATTAATACAAAAATTTAAATGCTTTTTATCTTTAGAAATTAATACATGTATTATTGGTGTACTCCCAGTTGGATGAACCATATGATAAATTTTCCTTATATGTTTTATGAATATAATGTTAAGTGAATGATTTGCTATTTTTATTTTATTTTATTTCGGTTTTCCATGTGTGGTGAATGATTATTTTCCTTAATAGTTTTTATAAACTAAATACATTTGGAAAACAAATGGATGAAGAATTTCACAATAAAACCTACTTTTCTATTAAAGACAAAGGGAAAAATTTCAACATTATTTAGAATGTTATAACATCAACTAAATTTTTCTTATGTTTCAGCCACACTTCATGGGGAATTGCTAGAAATGACCAGAGTCTTCTAAGTAGCCTTCTCTTATAGGATATAATTAATTTGGTTTTAGTTTGTTTCATTGATGATGTTGTTCTAATGGTTTCCTCTTGCAGTTTTTGTTACTAATCCTGGATCTAGTTCATGATCCCTCGCTCCAACTCATGATACAACTCAAAAGCCATAACCTAAGACAGATGCCTCTCCAACAAGTAGGAGTTATACACGGATTCCTTTCCAACGGTTTTGTTATAGAGAGGGTTTCATTTGTACGAGAAGACATAGTGAGAAGCATAGTTCCTCCCAACTGTGCTCATCTTGTACGAGAAGGCATAGTGAGAAGCATAGTTCCTCCCAATTGTGCTCATCTTGTGTTGCGCTCATCTTGTGTTGCGGAGAAAAAAATAAAGAGGATACACATCCTGCATTGACAATTGTTGTGTCATCCACCCACTTTATGATTTCAAAAATTAAGTCACCATCCAAAGCCAGGATCCCTAAAAGTTTTTGAGAATTCAATGAAAATGCTAACGTAAGTTGAAATGTCACTTGGGATG
>APFE030779204.1:52705-66376 GCA_000404065.3 Pinus taeda | reverse complement strand
AATGTGAAATGCTATGCAAACTAAGCAATCAAGACTCTGAACATGTAACCAAATTCTGCAAATAAAAATCGAACACTAATGATTGCATGGCAAAGCAAACACTGTGTTTTTGTTGGCAGCAAGGTCGCCTTGATCCCAGCTCCTGATCCCACTGAGGGAGAGGTGAAATCAGAGGTTCTTGATGGCATTTTTCTGAAGCTCTTCCCTGTTAATAACCTATCAACTCAATCTAAACATAAAAATCCTTTTTAATCATCAAAAGCAATCTAAATAACAAAGCAAGATTTAAATCTAAATAGCAGATTTTATTCTAAGAATGCAACAAAAACACATAAAGGTAAACAAAGGAGGTACTCGGCACTTGAGATGGGTCCAAACCAAAGAGCTACAGCCTTCTAAGAGAGATTTAGAGCTAGTGAAAAGCTGGATTCATCTTTATTGAGCAAGAAAAGAAGAGTTACATCAAAAAATGTCCACAAGGGAAAGCTTGAAAAGGTGTTGAAATGCAAAGCTAATCTACTAACTAAAATCGAACTACAAACTAGCTAACTTCTGCATACAAAGTGACTAACTACTGGCTAAGCAAAATGAGGCCCTAAGCCCTCTTATTTATACAAATTGAGGACCCCAACAGTCCTCCTAAACTTTAGGGACTCGACTGCCCTTGTGATAATTGATTTGGTGGCCCTTGAACTCCGAGCTGATGGTGGAGAATTTGATGTAAGGGCCCATAAATGAAGGGGACACCTTCCTACAAATCCTCTCTCTTGTTCCTCCACGAATTTGGCTGCCAAGTGCTCATTAAAACTTTTAATTTTGTCTCAAAATTGACCAAAAGCACTGCATAAAGCACACATTAGACTTGTCGGCATAATGACTAACCCAATTCACTCTATTAGCATAAATATAATAAAAAAAATGTAATAAACTAATGAGAATGGTGGATTAAGTCGAATTAGGAGGTTGAATGAGCCCATATAATTATCCATTTTGGGGGCTCATCATCACCCCCTACTGAAAGTGTTGCTCATCCTCTGAGCAACTAATCTATCTCCTCTTCTTTGATGGCCTTGGTGGCCTCTCTGTCATGCCAAGCTCCTGAAGTGATGTCCTCTTCTCGGTCATGAAACCATGCTTTTCTCTCTGCTTCTTCCCACTGCCTGTGCTCCTTTTCCTAGAGAATTCTCAACTTCCTGTAGAACGGTCTCAGCTTCCTGTAGAACTGTCTTTGAGTCCATCATCTTAATTGTCTCTCTCTAGGTGAAGGCTTTTGGCTTCCTCATTCATAGATGATGGATCTCTTTGAAGAAGAATCCTCCTTTTGTTTCGCTGTTGTTTTCTTAATGACAATTGGCTCCTTTGACTGTGGTTGGGGCCTGCCAGTTCTTATCTACATGCTCCTTCTTGCCTTAAAATATAGTGGAAGCTCCCTCTTTCACTTCTCCTTCTGCTTGGGAGATGTGCTTAGGGTGGCCAACACAGCTGCTGCCTCCCTAGCTAAAATCTCGACCAATTTCTCCTTCTGCTGCCCTTTCCCTAGACTTCCTGCAGAAAGTCCTGTAGTGGCCGTTTTCTGGCTTCCTGTAGAAGCAGTTTTTTGGCTTCCTGTAGAAACAGTCTGCTAGCTTCCTGTAGAACCAGTTTTCCCTGATTTGGCTTGCTTGGCTGGGGGTGCCTTCTCTTTGAATTGTGCTATGGTTTCCTTGGGTGTTGTTTGCATCCTTTCAGTCTTCTCTGCCCGGGTTTGCAACCGTTTCTCCCTTGGCATTGGTGTTTTTATTTTACTCCCAGCTTTGGCCTCAACAACTTGTCCTTTTTCTTGCTTTTCCTTTTGTTGTTCTTGTGGCTTTTCCTGTGATGGCCTGTCCTGGGTTTTCTTACCCTTAGCTTCCTTACCTTTAGGTTTCTTCTCTGCCTCAATATGTTCCTTCTCCTCACTCCAAAATGGCTGTAAGCTAGCTCTCCGGACCCCATTTTTATCCTCTGAAAATTGTTCTTCTGGTAGGAAGAATTCATTTTTAGTTTTTTGGCCCAATTTCCTTTCCTCTTTATCCCAAGGCATCCCCAATGGCAATTCACTGTCCCGACTAAGGAGTTGTGGGGTGAGTTTCAAGGTCAATCCCCTGAAATTTACAGTTGCCAATGTTTTTGATTTGGGCTGCAGGGACCTTAGGAAATCCTCTGTTATTTCATCATCATGACCTTGGATTTTATCACACAAGGTCATCCACTTTGCACGGGTAAACAGGTCTACCACCTCAGGATTTTCTCTCAATTTCTTGGAATCCGAGGGTTCCTTTCTGATAAATCCTCCAGGCATGGTGAAGATCCCCTATTTTCGGCTTGAGCTCTGGTTAGACTGGAAATTCAGATGTGGTTTTCCCCCTTGGTTCTCAGGTCAGGGTTTCTTTGTTGTTTGTATCTCCCCCTTTCACCAATTCTCTGGTTAAAATATTGCTGCCGCCCAAGACTTTGAATTGTCAAAGGGAATGAAGCTCTCACGGACAGAGTGCAGAGCAGATTTTTATACCAATCATATAACAGTCACACAAAAAAAAAATGATACATGCATAGGTGAGCCTTACAGTAGTTTGTCATAATAGTGGGGAGAGTTTGTTAACATGAATCATGGAGGTGAGTACAACGCAACACCATTCAAAAGAAATTCTGTGTATCATATAAGCAAACCACCATTCTTGACCCACAGGCAGACTGGTTTTAATTTTCCCCACTTCAAACAAGCTAGTTCACCACCTTTCGAAACATCATGCATGGAAATGGTGTTTTTGAGCCTACCTCTCTTCAAGCTCCAAATTTGATGAAGAAAAACTCGGGCTTTTCTGCTCTGGAAGGCTTTGCTGTACTTTCTTGTAGAACGTCTCCCTGTAGAACGCTGATAAGCAGGATCATTTTTAAAAATAGCCGAGAAAGCTTGGTTTGCTGCTATGGAGTTGGTCTGGAGCTTGTTGCAGCTGCAAGGACAATGATAAACTATAAACAACAGGGGTGAGAGTTCAATTGGCTATTTTATGGAGATTTCCGTTGATGGAGGGTGAGCTGGCCACTGCACATTGGCCCCATGCAGACTGTTGGTCCCCACTGCAGTGTTTAATTGTTTGTTCTTTGCCTGTAATCACATCCATCAATCACGCTGAAGCTTAAGCATTCACTACTACTGGTTTCCAGATTTTCTCTTGAGATGGCTGAGCGCACGTGTCATATTCACCCACCGAGCACTGTTGAACTGGATGAGGGTGGCCAGTTAGCTGGCCACCGATTTTTTTAATCACCACCATCTCATTGCTCATGCAGTTTTCAAATTATAGTCATGCAATCAGAGGAACAAGTTTAGTCACGTACCTGGAAGTCGAATGTGGCTGCTGTGAGATGCTTTTCGCTGCTACATGTGTTTCTGTGGTTGCATGATGGCTTGGTTGCTGATTCATGGCTGTTTTCCTTGTGCAGGTGTCCTCTGGTCGGATCTACGCTGCAGGAATTTGTTTTCACGTTCAGATCTGCACCCTCAAGCTGCTAATGTTGAATTTTCATAGGCCAAAAACTTGTTTTCGCCATTGCTCCCAAACGATAGACCGGATCGATCTGAAATTTGTTGAGCATGTTCCTATCATCATTATGCACCTCCCATAGCAAAATTGCGATCAATGGATGCACAGATTTTGCGAAAAACAGGAAATGTCTGAAGATTACAAAGATCAATTTCTCGAAAACCATGCATCGGAATGGGCTAAAACTGCTCGGGTAGGTTACTATCACCCATATGCATCTCCCCATGAAATAGGTTTTGAAACGGATGCATGGATATGGAGAAAATGCAAAAATGGCTGAAGGTGATGGAGGCTGATTTCTTGGAAACCGTGCACCGGAATTGGCTGAAATTTCTTGGGTATGTTGCCATCATCCCTATACAAATCCCTATAAAATGGTTTTTTAAATGGATGCACGGTTTGAAAGTTATGAAAAAAACAAATTTCAGCACTAGGTATTTTTGTTTCAAGGCATTTTGCAATTTTTTGCATGGAAAGAAAACCTGAGCTTGGGCTGTGATGCAGGCATGGAGATGATGGAGGAGGAGTCTGAAAATTGCAGGAGTACTTCTGAACCCTTGAGGAAGCTATCATGTTCACAAAAATATCTTTTTGCAATCCATTTTTAGCTTCTTGTAATTTCTACAGGAACTTCCTGTAGAAAACACAGTTTTGAGGAAAAAAGCACAATGAGATGGAAATAATGATGGAGAAGGGTGAGGGATGGAAACATGGATGCTTGCAGGTCTCATGGACAGATTCCTAGCCTTATGGTCCTCTTCGGAGATCTATTTTGGCTTGTTTGTAGGCTTCCTGTAGAAGACACAGAACTTCCCGTAGAAAACACAATTTTCATAAAAGAAACACAATGAGGTGGAAAAAATGATGGAAAAGGGTGAGGAATGGAAACACGGATGCTTGAAGGCCTAACCAATAGATTTCAAGCTTTAGATTCCCTTCCAAAATTGAATTTGGCTCGCCTGAAAGTTCTACAAGATGTTTCCTGTAGAAATACAGAACTTCCTGTAGAAATTTCTGTAGCTTCCTGTAGAAGGCCCAGAACTTCCTCTGTCTTTGTTTTCAACGATCCTCCTGACCTGCAATGTCCTTCTTGCACCCTGCAATTATTCAATGGAAATTAGATATATTTTTTCTCTTTTCTCTTTTTTTTTTTCTCTTTTTTTTTGAAAACAACTAGGGCGCCTCATGGAGGTTTTCACCCTAATTGCCTGCTCTAGGCGCCTCCAAGGGAGGTTTTCACGTAGGGACCTTATTTTTTCTTTTCTCTTTTTTCCAACCCATTGATTGCCTCATGGAGGTTTTCAATCAATGAGCCAATCTGAGGCGCCTCCGAGGAGGTTTTCACCTTAGATCTTTATTTTCTTCTCATTTTCATTTTTTCTCCTTTTTTTTTCCTACCCTACCCTACTTGAAAAACAAAATCGTTCTCAAGTATAAAAATACTTCCAATGGAGCCATGTGCACATCGAGATTAGAGAAAAAATGATGTGGAGGCTTGAAATGCACGCTTTGACAGCTATTTAGATTTCAGAGACCAAATGATTTGACTTTGAAGGGATCAAGTATAGTTGAATAAGAGAGTACTGCTGCAACTTAGTGATCGTCTGAAACCATATCTCAATATATCTCTGATATCCTTGGTCCTTTCGCTGATCTGGATCATTCTTCATATCTTCTTCTATCATGACTTTCTCATCTTCCTCTTTTTGCTGATCTTTCTCTTGAATACATGGAGGATTTGATGGTAACCATGAGGGAGCTTTCTCAATCTCTGATTCTGATCTCTTTTCTTCATCAAGTGCAACCCATGGTTCTTTGATCTTTTCTTTTGAATCTTCTTTTGCCTTTGGTCCTTCAATGTTGTCAATATAATCTCTATTTTGCGACACTCTTCCTGAGCTTTGGTAAAGATCATTGAGCTCAAGAGGAATCATTTGGACCTGTTGTGCCTCAGCTTTGCAATTGGGTTGAGCTATTTCAATGTGCGGGTTTGGAAATGGTGGTATGGATAGTTGAGTGGAGGTGTATTTTTGAGATGGATGTGGATGGGGTTATGGTTGGGCAGGCATTTGGGGTTGCCTTGGTGGAGTAGGAGGCGATGGTTGCGGTTGAGCAGACGGTGGAGGAAAATGAGTGAGAGGAGTGTTATACTGGGGCCTCCACCCCTGATGAGGTGCATTCCACTGAGGTTGTGGCTGAGCATAAGAGTGAAACGAATGAGCAACTAGTTGGGCATAATATGGATCTATGAAGGAACAAGGAGGAGGTGTGAAGCAGGAAGGATGAGCAGGGGGACCCCAAGAAGGCATGAAAGTGGCTTGATAGGGGTCAAAATAGGTTTGGGATGTCCCTTGCAGTTCCTGCTAGTAAGGTATAGGTCCATGTGACCTCCTTTGGTTCATGAAATAGAGTGGTTCAGTGACTTCTTTGGCCCTTTGATATGTAGCTTTGATTCCAGGCAAGGAAGGGCATTGATATGTAGGATGGTATTCTTCACAGACAAAACACACTTCTATGGAGTACAATGGACATTCGTTTCTAGGATGCTTTCTAGTGCACCTCGGACAAAAGATGGCCAAAGCCCTCTTGGCTTCCTCTTGCTTCCTCTAGATCTGTAAGGTATCCAGTTGCATGGCAAGAAATTGCCTCATATCACTTTTGAAATCTTCCATCTGAGTTGCAAATTCGTTTTTGGATAAGGTACTTCTCTCAACATTTCCGTTTGTAACCGTTTGCTCCAGAGGAATGTTTTCTTCTTCTCCCCTAGAGGTTCTTTAAATATGCCTTGATGTCCGCCCAGGGGTTCTTCTTAATCACAGCCATCGAAGAAGAGAGAAGGTTGCCTGTGTGAAGCAGTGGGGGTGTTGTGCAATCATTTTTTTGAATTATCTCTACTCCTACAAGGCATGCAAGAAAATCTTTTTGGTTGATTTTTGTTTTTTTTCTACTTGTACCTACAAAACTGAAATAGATTGAACTGCAACTAACTATCTTGCTCAAATGAAAATGCAGAATTGAAATGAAAGAAGGAAATGACTGATCTATTTTGCTGAAATGAAATTGTGGGAATGAAATGCTAGGCTACACTTAAGGAATTGAAATGCTAATCTACACTTGCAGAAATGAAATGAAAGCAGGAAATGTATAATCTACTTTTGCGGAAATGAAATTGCAGAATGGAAATGAATTAAACTACTTAGCAGAAGGTTGTAGTAGAAAATAGAAGAAGAGCAGCAATCACCAATACTCTAACGCTTCCCCTGCAAGGGCGCCAAAAAGATGGTGTGCCCTAGTATTGCAACAATAATGCTGCAACTCCTGGAACTCCCTTCTTTAATTTTATCAACTCGGTAGTTCGTAACAAACTTGGAAGCGACGATGCTGTATGCACAAGTACTAGCTCTTGCCGCAGCTATCACTTGGTCAGCTGGCACAAGTCCGCTAGGGGCTTAAGCCAACTTCTATGAGCTCTTAGAATAAGCTTTTTAATTGATGGATGAAAGCTAACTCGAAGGAAGCTAATTTATTTGCCAAAAGAGATTGAAAAACTGAATGAAAGCGCAAACCCTAGCAAACCCTAATTCTACCAGCTAGTCCTACTAATGCAAAGAAGAGAATGCAAACTAATGAAAGAGATGCCATTACTTCTATGAAGGTAAAATACATGTGTCTAGACTACCTCTATCTGAAGAAAATATCTTTTTTGTATTTTTGATTGAGTCGTCAGTTTCATTATGCATATGCTTTCACTGTTTTTGACTGTGCAGGGGTGGATCAAGGAGGAGAAATGCTTGGAAGAGGTCGGGAAGGTTCAAAGAGGGTCTAAGGAGTCCCTAACACCCTTCCAGAGAGTTTCACGAAGTTTGTTTATCAAGAAACCTCATTTGTAAGCTTCTATAGGAAGTCTGCAGGGGTTCTACAGGATGTTCAGGAATTTCTACAGGATGTTCAGAAATTTCTACAGGATGTTTAAAAATTGGATTTTAGAGGATGGGTGAGTGAGAGAAGATGCATGAATGGATATGGAGGTAGGATAGGGGCCTGCAGTGACCCAAAGACTGGTGGATGGAGTGGTGAGAAGGTGTAGAAGGCTGACTTGGCTCAAAGAAGGCTGGACCAATGATTGCACAAAAAGGTAGGTTTACATGGGCAAAAGGACAGATGTGAGACAAGGAACCTAGATAGGAGATGAAACATATGTCTCTGATGAAGCTTAGGTGGATGAAAGAGTGGTAGAGATGCTCTGCAAGTGTACATTCAACTGAATCAACAAAGTCTTGCAAGTAATCAAAGTCCTAGCTAATCTAATCTAACTAACAACAAAGTGAATGAACAACAAATTTATTTGAAAGAAAACCATGTATATCAACTATGCAATGAAACACTTCAGAGATCTGAACACATAACTAACTTCTGAAAATGAAAACAATACACTAAGGATTGCATGGTAGAGCAAAACAATGTTTTTGTTGGCAGCAATGTCACCTTTTTCCCAGCTCACGATCCCACTAAGGGAGAGGTGAGATCAGAGGTGCTTGATGGCCTTTTTCTGGAGATATTCCCTGTTACTAATCTATCAACTAAATCTGAACATGAAGAGCTACTTTAAACATAAAAAGCAACCTAAATAACAAACCAAGATTTAAATCTAAATAGCAGATTTTATTCTAAGAATGCAGCAAAACACATAAAGGTAAACAAAGGAGGTACTGGGCACTTGAGATGGGCCCAACCCCAAGAGCTACAGCCTCCTAAGAGAGATTAGAGCTGGTGCAAAGCTGGAATCATCTTTATTGAGCAAGAAAAGAAGAATTACATCAAAAAGTGTCCACAAGGGAAAGCTTGAAAATGTGTTGAAATGCAAAGCTAAACTACTGACTAAAATCGAACTTCAAACTAGCTAACTTCTGCCTACAAAGTGACTAACTACTGACTAACCCAAATGAGGCCCTAACCCTTCTTATTTATAGAAATTGAGGACCCCAACAGTCCTCCTGAACTTTAGGGACTCGGCTGCCCAAAACTTGCAGTTAATAGCAGTCCTACTTGACTTGCTTGGCTGCCCTTGTGATAATTGGTTTGGTGGCCCTTGAACTCCGAGCTGATGGTGGAGAATTCGAGGTAAGGGCCCATAAATGAAGGGGACGCCTTCCTAAAAATCCTCTCCACGAATTTGGCTGCCAAGTGCTCATTTAAACCTTTGATTTTGTCTCCAAATTGACCAAAAAGACTACACAAAGCACACAATTAGACTTGTTGGCATAATGACTAACCCAATTCACTCTATAGCCATAAATATAATAAAAAACATGCAATAAAATAATGAGAATGGTGGATTAAGTTGAATTAGGAGGTTGAATGAGCCCATATAATTATCCATTTTTGGCGCTCATCACTTGCTTAACAAAATACTAAAATTAACTATGAAAGATATCGTAATGAAATTTGCTAATGATTTTCTAGTTAACAAAGCAAATCGTTAAGCATATATACCATTCCTCGCTCACCTATATAGCTGATAGAGTTGAATTTTGCCTTTGACTACATAACTAGAAGCTTTCTTGATCGATCTGGTCCTTGAAGGTAGGAAGGAATCATGGAGTGCATTGATTGCAATCTTCCTGTTGTAGTGGCTACAACCACCCTCCAAAATTTTGCCTTAGCTTCGTGTTGGAGCCTCCCTACCAACCTTTCACAACAACATGTCTTGCCTTGTCAAGTACACAAGCTTCAGTGATTTTCTTGCAGAATGACAACCTATCCATCAAAAATTGTTGCATCCCCCTCACAGGCTGTTTCACCAGACTTGGTCTAGCTGCAGGCTGAGAAGCTCCCTCAAGAAATTGTGCAATTCTGTAGGGGAACCAGCCTTCCCTCTAGAAATTACACAATTCTGTTTGGCAGCCTAATAGGCTCCATAATTGTGCAAATCTGCCCTTCACTGTTCACTGGAAAAATTATGCAATTCCTCCCAGCAGGACTGCTCAACCCAGAGTTTGCGCAATTCTGGGCAACAGTCAACTGCTTTGCCCAAAAATTGTGCAATTCCTTTGGGTAGCCAGCCCAACTCCCTCCTAGAAATTGGCATTGTTCCCTCCTAGTTGAGAAAAATATTTCATGTGAAGTAGAGTTGTCTGGTTCCCTTCGGGACTGAGCAAAATTGATTTTCATGCATGGGCTGCTTCTCCCAAGGGAGCGTGCAAAGGCATCGCTTGATTCAAGGATATACTTTAAGCAGCTGGAGGTTGCATGCAAGGATCATTTCAGAAACCTCCCACCAAGTGTCGTTCTTCCTAGATTTGTGGCATGCGTGTCACATCTTCAATTTTATCCAAACTCATGAACCAGATGCTGCAGAGCTCATTCCTCACATTGACCTTGCAACTCTAACATCTCACATTGTAGCTAAGAGTCGTTGGCACATTCAACTCAATTGTTTTGGGGTAAGCTCATTGTTCATGACTTGCACTACGTTTGGGCCGTTTCATGTTGTGTGAGTGTTGTCTGCTTGATTTCAGTGAGCGCTTGCTGTCGTTTACATGCATACTAGCTTGTCCTAGCACCATTTCAGTTTTCGTTAACATCTCACTATTGTCGCATGCATGACACTTTTTTGCATGGACGGTTGCCATTGTGGCGACTCGCTTCACACACATGCATGTTTTTCCCGTTTTCGGAATCCGACACTTGTTGTTTGTATGAATGATCATTCACTGTTGTTTGCACTCATCTCATCATGCATTCACAATTCTCATGTTTTCAGTCGCCCGTCATTCGGACTAGGCCGCCTTGGCCTAGACCGTGCCTTGCTAAGCTAGCACTGCACATTTCTGGAAGCGAAGGTGTTGCCTTCCCTCCAGAAATTGCGCAAGCCTAGCTAGGAATTGACCTCTGGGCTTGCATTGCAAAATTCTTGGAGGCAGTCTCATGTTGGCCTCAGAAACTGTGCAATGCAGTTTGCTAGTTGCATGTCACTGCTGACTAAAATTGTGCATTGTGCAGTTTCAGTCCTCAACAGGCCAAGTTGGACTATGCATTGTGAAGTTCTAGTAGTCAGTCAGCCTCCTGAAAGCTTGGATATTGCCTTGTGCAGTTTTGGCAGTCAATCTCCTGACCTCCCGACAGAAATTGTTCAACTTTCACGTTCAATCACACAGGTATGTTGCAAGTTAGTCCTCAAGTTTGTTTTGGTTTTCAATTGACATATTGCTTGCCATGAGTGTTGCTATGTCTCCAGGCATCGAAGGTGTTCATCTGCCTCTTAGCAACACAAGTACAATGGTTCTAGGAGAGTAGAGTCAAAGGCACCGTTCAAAGCACACTTGGGGATGTAGTCGATCAAGTGTCTATGAACTTGCCTACCCACAAAGACATCAAGTTGTTCGTAGACAGGGAAATCAAGATATGATGGAAGAAACATCACAAAAACTGAAGGTAGCATACTGGATGCAACGAACACAAGAGGAAATTTTTTGACAACACAAAGGCGGAACAAAGTTGAAAGCTCAAGCAGATCCACTTGTGATGAAAGCAACTTTGGAGACTCAAGCTATGAGGTGACGGCGCGACATGAAGATTGCACAAAGGTAGAGAATGAAACATAGAAGTAGTTGCATGTGCTGAAGCAGCAACTCAAGGGAGAAAAATAGCTGCATAGACGAGAGAATGAGTTGTAGTAGGAAGAAGTACAACAGGGGATGCAACATGCACTCACAGATGAAATTGCACCTGAACAAGTTATAGATCCATCCTAGTATCTGGCACGGAGAAGACAAGGTGAGAAGTGTTGTTGACTGCATGCAAGGGAATGTAGCATCATACATGTCATTGTGAACACACATGCAATCCCACCCATTCGGCACACTCACCAAGGCAAAGACAAGAAGCAAGTCTGAATGGAGATGAACATGTACCTCGAAAAGGTGATGCGTACAACCACAAACACATGCTTGGAGAGCATCTTGAACACTATGCCTCAACATGTTGCCGGTCCGGTCGCTCCAGGACGACTATGTGCATGCTATCAGATGAGTTGGACAGATGAGCCATATCAATGCACCCGGATGCAACGAAGGCAAGAGTTCGCTTCAGCAAGATGTCACCATTAAGTGCACATACACCATCATGGACAACCAAGCTTGGCATCAACTCACCACCTTCGACCATCACAAGCATGTCAAGGAGTTGGTCTCATCACAACGGTCTGAGTGTCAGTGATGTCTTGCATGGCTTGCTCAAGCCATTTTGTCTCACATGGACACATGTGCATTGTAATTTAACATCTTTTCAAGTGGAAGTTTGTTAAATTGGCAACTAGGGCCAAACTCCATGTGGGTCGGCTTATTTATGGAAGCTGATATTTTTATTGGATCCCTCTCGTCGAGAGGTGTAGTATTGATCCAAAGATCATCCGATTCTGATAAGTATTTATGGAGATATGAATTTATTTTGTTTATGAAATTATTGTCAAGCCGACCTACTATTATGTAGGCTCTAGAAGCCCAACCGACGTGTCTATTCATCATCCTCACTTTAGTATAAATAGAAGAGTTTTTGATGTCAATTAGACACACACTAATTCTTAATGTGATCTCCTCTCCACGTCTTGGGTCTTTGGAAGGAGAATCACAAAAGGAGTACGCTGGTCCATACGCTGGAGAAGGAAAACACATAGAGGATACGTTGGCCCAAGGGTGATGCACTAATCGCAGGAAGCCACCGATATATGAGGATGATCTACTCGGCACACAGACGCTAATATGCTGTCCAGAATACACAAGCCCTAATCTACGCAATCAAGGGGGCTCCCATATACATAGATCATGATGGAGACTTATACGTTGTGCATGATGAGGAACGTAGACATGGAGACAAGACACTCTTACGCTCTATACACAGTTCACACATGGATTACACGTTGTACAAACGCTGTCATGTATACGCAGATCTCTATACATGATGTATCTGAGATCTATACACCTGATATACGCATCATGGTATACACACAGCATCATGGTAAATGTTGCTCTATACAGGCAAACGTTGTCATAAAGACAACATACACACAACATCATAGTAAACGTTGTCATACACAGATCTCTATACATCATGGCACATCCACGCAGGCCTAATACACTGGTCATTAAGACACTTATACCCAGAGCACAGGACAACGAAGCCGCAGTCATAATAATGGAGCTGCCGCAAGAATAATGAAGCTACAGTCAAGGTAATGGAACTGCAGTCAAGTTTGTTTCATAAAGAAAATGAATCTGCATTTTATGTAGGATAGATCTAGGGTTTGGCTGCGTCCTCGAATAGGTTAAAGAACCGCTGAACTAAAGATTATCTATTCTCGACATAAAAAATCATGGTATAACAAGCAACAGTCTTGATCTCGGTGGTAGTTCTGTAGCAGACTAGTCATTGGATAATAGTGAATGACCTATTCTCTCGGATCAATGATTCTTATGACAAATGCAGCCAAACTATGACTCAATGATGAGATAAGGGTTCAATGAAGAGATCTGTAGCATACGACAGTTTCAACATGTTTCAAAGAACAATGACAAGTATCATATATATGTATATGAACATGATCACGATGATCCAAAGGGCAACATGATTAGACAATGAGACTGCAAGCTGATGTATGAGGCAACATCAATGAGACTGCATGATGATGTATGATGCAGCATAATGGGCATGAGCAGTATGATGATGAATAGGGTTGCATAATGATGGAAGATGCAAAATAATGGGTAGCATGATGATGAAAGCAGATGAG
This sequence comes from Pinus taeda, assembly GCA_000404065.3. NCBI lineage: Eukaryota > Viridiplantae > Streptophyta > Pinopsida > Pinales > Pinaceae > Pinus > Pinus taeda. The sequence continues at coordinate 53,023 of APFE030779204.1, read as the reverse complement.
ATGGTGGTCCACAATAAGGTGTAAATGGACAAAATGGATAAGTGAAGCCATCACCTTGGAGAATCAGTTGAAGCAGAATGTCTTCAACTGATCTCATCATTATACGAAATGATCTATGCTAGATATAGATAAGTCAAAGTATTGACTTCTGTTGTAAATGTACTCTCTCTCTCTCTTTCTCTCCTCTGAACTTTGAAGATAAAAGAAGAATTGATCAAAGGGTTTCCCCACACATTGTGGGGTTTGTCCCTGGCTCGTGCCATATCTTGTGTCCTCTTGTCTTGGCTTGTCTTCTGCGTTTTATATTTATGTTCTATC
>APFE030779204.1:24215-41400 GCA_000404065.3 Pinus taeda | reverse complement strand
CTCCATGAGCCCAATGGGGGAAGCCTAATTTTGTTGTTCCAACCAGCTTAAATTTCATATACTGTTTAAAGAGTTAGCCATCTTTTCTTGCCCTTAATGCATATCAAAAATCTGTGAGAGAGCCCTCTCTGACTAAGGAGGCTAAACCTTAGTCTAAAGCCTGGTCTGAAATAGTTTCATGAGATCTTACTAACTAGCAGCCCTTAGTACATGATTTTATGATAACAGGTACAATGGTTTCAAGGAGAGAAGAGTTGAAGACATTGTTCAGAGCACAGTTGGGGATGCAGTCAATCAAGTGTCTATGAACTTGTCTACCCATGAAGACATCAAGTCGTTCGTAGACAAGGACATCAATATATGACAGCATTAACATCACATCAAGCAACACCATGAACAGTAGTTGAAGGTATCATATCGAATGCAATGAACGCAAGAGGAGGGTTGTTGACAATGAAGAGACAAAACAAAGCTGCAAGCTTAAGCATATCTACTTGTGGTAAAAGAAAATTTGGGGGCTCGCACTATGAGGTGACAGCGCAACATGAAGGTCACTTGAAGGTAGAGAACATAATAGATAGGAGTTGCATGTGCTCAAGTAGCAACTCAAGGAAGAAAATGAGCTGCACAGATGAGAGAATGAGTCGCAACAGGGACAAGTACTGCAAGGGGTGGAACATGCACAGACGAATGAAACTGTGCCCGTACAAGTTATAAATTCATCCTAGCAGCGAGCATGGAGTAAACAGGGTGAGTGGTGTTGTTGATCACATGCAAGGGAATTCAGCATCATGCATGTCATTGTGCACACACATGCAATCTAACCCATTTGGCACACTCAACGAGGCAAAGATAAGAAGCAAGTCCAACTGGAGCTAAACATGTCATAGACAGTTGATGCGCATGACCACCAACACACACTAGAAGATTAGCATGGACATTATGCATCAGTGTGTTGTTGGTTCATCGCACCCAAGAAGACCATGCACATGCTAGCAGACGAGTTGGATGAAGGATCCATACCAATGCATCGGATGCAACGAAGGCAAGAGTTTGCTTCAACAAGATGTCACCATGGAGCGCATGCACACCATCACAGACGACCAATATTGGCATCAACTCACAACCTTTGACCATCATAAGCATCCCAAATAGTTGGTCTCACCACAACGGTCTGAGTGTTAGCAATGTCTTTCATAGCTTGCTCAAGTGATTTTGTCTCACATGGGCACATGTGCATTGTGATATAACATCTTGTCAAGTGGAAGTTCAAGTGTCTATAGTTGGATGTAATAGTCATAGAGTAGATGAACAGTCATGAGGGTAGACGAACTGTCATAAAGGGTAATGTCAAGGGTCACCCCACACTTTGCTATAAATAGAACCTCATAACTCATTATAAAGGATTTTGCTTATCCAATCTTCGATAGGAGTATCTTAGAGAAATTTGGGACAATATTGTAACCTTGGCTTCTCCATTGCACATTGCTAGTATATCTCTTTGGAGGAGTAGGTGGTTGTGGCGATAACGTTCCGCTATCAGAACTAGTGGTTGGACATGGATGTATTGTATGACTGGAACTTATAATTCTTAATATAATAAAGACAACACATTGCAGGCATATGTTGTATTGTATTTCAGCTATCTTGTTTACTATAAATGACGTATGTATTTGTTTGCTTACGCATGCATGTATGGACTATTCTACATAAGTATGTATGAATCATTCTGACATGTGTTGTTGGTTTAACCATCACTTTGGATTGCTCGCTAACTTGCTTTCCAGCTTGTGATGCATCTTCACTAGTGTGTTCCCTTCCAAGCCGTGTACCATTACATGTTTCCAAGGGGCACACTCACCTCACCATTAATCTATTAGAACCTCTCATTCACCTTCCTTGACTTACTACAACTGTCACACCCTTGCTACCAACAGGGACATCTTACTTGCCTCTATGCGAAATCATGGTCAAGGCATTACTGTACGACCCACTACTGGGACTCCTACACCAAATGGTTTGAGGTATAATTGGGACTTCTTACCAAGGAGATCCCTTAACATGTTGGCGGGTCTAGCACCGTTAATAGGTTCCCAAAGCGTTTGTCTAGCCAAAGCTCCAAAAACTAGTAACTCAACCCAAGCTAAAGGAAACACAAGAACCATCCAGAAAACAAAGAAATGAACCCACAACACCATGGCTATCCAGGAAATGGAAATGCAAGGAAAATCCATTTTCAATCCAGAGAATCCTCCACGCTGATGACAAATCATGACTAATAAAGCACATGCATATGTCATGCATCCAAAACTAGTGAGGAAAACATACATGCAACTCAGTACCTACAAGTAAAATGTGTTTTCGTTGTTGATCCTAATGTCCTCTTATGCTTTGATGCTCTTCCTTTGTCTTCTTTATCCAAAGATCCAAGTATCTCACACTCCTTCAAGAGTGCTCCAAGAAAACTCTAAGTGTCCAAGAGTATGAGAGAGAGAGCTCCAAAAGCGAACTGACAAAAGTCAGTGATTTGATCCTGAGAAGAATTTTTATTAATGAGGTCTCCATTTTCTTTATTTTCCATTATTTTCCTTCATTTTCCTCCTCACATGCATCCTATGATCTTTCACTCTTCTTTTCTCCTAATTTCCATTATTTTCATAAATAAATGTGCCAAAAATGCCATTTTATCTTTCCAAAGTCTTTTTTATTGTCTTTGCCAATTTCCTTAACCAGTAAGTAATCACCAATGTTCCCCATAACTATGTTTTTTCCCAACATTCAGCTTGGAATAAGTGTCCCATTAATCGTGGTTATTATTTTGCCTTTATCAAATTTTATTACATGGAATTTTCACCAGGGTTGTTACAGAACCCTCCCCCTTGGGAGAACACCATCCTCGGTGTTCAAAATCACCTACAACCAAAAAGGATTCTATAAGCAAAACATACTGCCCATGGAGCTTTATAACTTAACTCGTTGCAATATTTACAATGATCATCCTACTTAGAAGCAAACCAACATGACAACATAAAAAGTAAACATCATAATGACATGAAACCCATATCGCTTAGGAGCTTTATATTATACCCCATGTAAATACTTACATCCATATACATATGTACATATACCAAACATCACCAAAACATGTACCAAAACACATACCAAAGACATATACCAAAAAATATGCTCAACTAGGGAATAAGGAAGGATACATAGCTTGCATTTGATCCACCATCTACCATGTAGATTCATCGGGCCCAAAGTGCTTCCATTGCAATTTAACCTGATCGATTGCTCAATTCCAGAGCATCAGCATCTTTCTCTACAAAATGCACTGTGATTCTAGCTGGAATTCTCCTTCTGGCTCCACCAGCAATACATATAATCACATGACCAACATCTTTAACATACTTCTTAAGCATTGACACATGGAAAACATCATGGACTTTCACTGTCAAAGGCAATGCAAGTCGATAAGATACTGGCCCAATCCTCTCAATAATCCTAAAAGGTTCACAAAACTAGGGTGCCAGCTTGGCACATGATCCAATCCACAAGGAGCTCTTCTTTGGTTTGATGTGAAAGTACACATGTTCCCCGACTTGGAACTCTTTAGTCAACCTATTCCAATTTGCATAACTCTTTTTCCTATCCTGTGCTTCTTTCAAATTCTTCTTGATTACCTATATTTCCTGCTCCATGTCTACCAACATGTCTGGTCCAATCAACACCATGTTCATCGGATCACTCCAACTGATGGGAGTATTGCAATTCTGCCCATACAATGCCTCAAATGGACTCATCCTCAAGGATTCCCGATACCCATTATTATAAGCGAACTCTACCAGTGGAAGGTACACTTCCCACTTTCGTTGTTGATGCATCACATACATCCTCAACATGCCCTCCAATATCCTGTTAACCCTCTCTATCTATCCATCTGTCTGCATATGATAAGTTGTACTAAAGGCAAGCTCTATGCCAAAACCTACAAATAACTCCTTCCAAAACTTGGAAGTGAACTTCTCATCTTTGTCTGACATAATCTTCTTCGAAACTCCATGCAACCTGACCACACCCTTGATGAAGACCTATGCTACCTCACTTGCTAACAATGTAGACTTCAATGGAATGAAGTGAGCTACCTTTGTCAACCTGTCCACCACTACCATGATGGAATCATGTTGTCTCACTGTCCTCGGAAAGCCTATGTTAAAGTCCATGGAAATAACCTTCCATTTCCACTCTAGAATCGGAATCAGCTGTAGCAATCCACTTGGATGCTTACACTCTATGTTCACCTGTTGAAAATCCAATCACCTAGCCATAAACTCTGCTATGCTCCTCTTCCAATTTGGCCAATAATAGAATTTCTTCATTGTTGTCAGCATCTTCTGATAACCTAGGTGACCTGAATATGGTTTTGCATGAAACTCCCTCAAGATCACCTTCTTGAGCTCACTTCCATCTAGCACATATATCATGTCTCCTAATCTAACCAATCCATCTGTTGTGAGATGATAATCCACATCTGGTGCACCTGCATCTGTACCTGTACATGTACCACTACCTATACCTATACATGTACCTATACCACTACCTCTACATGTACATGTACCACTACCTGAACTCTGTTACATCCTGTGCACAATCTCCATATACCTGACATCCTGCTGACCTGCTAGCAAGATCCTATCCTGTAAATCTGTATTGTAGGAGCTCATATCTACTATGTGTCTTACTTGTATCCACCTTCTAATAGAATCTTCCACCATGTTCTCTTTACCTTTGATATACCTAATCTCGAAGTCAAACTCACTGATCGTGGCCAACCACTAAACCTGCCTACCATTCAGATTTGGTTGGTCAAATAGATACCACAAACCATTGTGATCGCTCATCAATACAAACCTCCTACCCAGAAGATAGTGCCTCCCCATCTTTAATGCATGCATGATCGCCTCTAACTCAAGATCATGTGTTGGGTAGTTCTGCTCATGCTTATTCAACTTTCATGACTCATAACATAGCACCTATCTATCCATCATAAGGACTCCACCAAGTCCTCTCTTGCAAGCATCTGTACATACTACAAACTCTTTTTCCAACCTGCAGTCTTTAACATTGGTGAATGTGTCAACAATTACTTGAGCTGTTCAAAACTAGCCGCACACTTCTCTGTCCATTCAAACCTCTTACCTTTCCTCTTTAATGATATAATGGATAAGAAATCTACGAGAAGCTCTTGATGAACCTCATGTAATAACCTTCTAACCCCATGCAATATCTCACCTCATCCACATTCCTAAGAGTTTCCCATTCCATAATAGCACTTACATTTTATGGGTCCACTGCTATGCCATCCTTGGAAACCACATGTACCAAGTAGTGTACCTCGGTCTGAAAGAAACTACACTTGTTGAGCTTAGCATACAAATGATGCTCTCTCAACAATCTTAACACTGTTGCTAAATGATTGACATGCTCTTCCTCATTTTTATAATATACCAATATATTATCATTGAACACAATAACAAACTTGTCTAAGTACAGACACAACACACTATTCATAAAGCACATAAAAGTAGTTGGAGCAATAGTTAAACCAAATGGAGCTAGAACAAACTCATAATTCCCATACCTGGTCCAAAAATTTGTCTTGTAGATGTCCTCTTCTTTAATGCATACTCGATGATATCCAGAACTCAGATCAATATTCGAGGACACTGTTGCTCCCTTCAGTTGATCGAACAAGTCATAAATCCTTGGTGACGGATACCTATTCTTGATGGTCACTTTGTTCAACTACTTGTAGTCAATGCAGCCTGAGAGTACCATGTTTCTTTTTTCACAAATAGTATCGACGTACCCCATGGTGATACACTTTGCCTAATATACACCTTGTCCAACATTTCCTTCAACTGTAGCTTTAACTCTACCAACTCAGATGTGCTCATCCTGTAAGGTGATTTTTATGTTGGAGCTGCCCCTGGCACCAACCCGATATAAAATTATACTTCCCTGTGAGGTGGAAACTCTAATATATCCTCAGGAAATAAATCCTAAAATTATTGTAGAATTGGGTACCTGCTCAAAACATCTACATCCTCAACTTCCTTACCTTTGTCACTAGAAATGTGCACTGCAAATAACACACACCATTTCCTACGACTACGCTTGGCCTATGTAACTGTCACCATTCTAACTGGGGTTGTTTTCTTCTTACCCCGCAAGAATCTTTGTTCTCCATTTTCATTCAACCACTCAATAGATTTGTCATAGTAATCCACCTTGGTTATATGAAGGTACAATCAATCCATGCCCAACAACATACTGTATGATCCTAAAGATAATACATTCAAATGTGTTGAGGTAGGCATACCATTCAAATCAAATGTACAGGCTCTTACCAAATGATGGACTCTATTCTTCATACCTGTAGCCAACTGCACTAACCAAGACTCTACATGCACATATTTATTCAAACCACACTTATCCACTAGGTCAAGATTGACATAACTATAATTAAATCCAGGGTCAATCAAAATAGAAACAACTTGATCACAAACATTACTGTCCATCTTGATGACAGATGCCTGATGGTTTACTTGTCTGTTATCTAGCGCTGCGTAGATCCTAGGAATACTCTACCTAACACAGCCCATTGTCTGTGCTTCTTGAGAATTGTAGATCTGCGGTCTACGACCCTGATAATGTGGACAATCTCTCCTACGATGTTGTTCTCTACAAGTCCAACACTGCATGGGATCCTTATTTTGCTCCTCAGATCTAATTCCCTGTCCTTTGTCATATGCATTGAACTTCTTAGATGGCATTGTATTCTCTTTATTACCTCTACCCTAAGGTCTTGCTCGCTTCTTGTCCCATTTTCCTTTGTTACTTGCATTACCTTTCTAGTCCTGCTTAGTCTCATATCCGCACTTTGATTTCTCGTAACAATGCTTTAGCTTCTGAATGGCCTCCTCCAATGATCTAGGCTCATTGAACTCAATCCTGTCTTTGAATGCATTCGGTAACCCACTAATGAATCTCTGAATCATGGCCTTTTCCTCCTTGAGGTAAGGCACATACTTCAATAGCTCCAAGATCCTACTAGTGTACTCCTCATATGTCATTGATCTCATCTTTAGCTCATAGAATTCTTTTTCCCTATCATCAAAGTATCTCTCTGATAAGTACTTATTCTTGAATAGTCTCTCGAACTCATTCCAAGTCAAGTCCTCCTCATGAATACCTCTAACATTCTTCACATCTTCCCATCAAATAGCTGCTTTACCTTTAAGTCTGAATGTAGCTATTTGGCTTTCATGCTCTCTGAATAATCATGCAACTTGAATAACTTCCTCATACCAAGCAACCATGCCTTTTCATCTTGTGATTTATTTATCTCTCCATCAAATGTAGGTGGATTTGCTTTCTTAAATTCGTCTGGCAACTATATCGTATCACCCCTACTGTAAGGGTGATAACGATGTCAATCATCATGGATGTTAGAACTAGAACTAGAATAGTATCTGCGTATATCACCTTTCTTATCTAGAGTATCCAACAATTTGTCATCTCTAACCATGTCATCTCTATTCGACCTATACTCACCATGAGACCTGCTACAATATGCCCCATTAGTTCTTTCCTCCTTCTCATGGTTGATCCGAAGTGGTCCTTATCGCTGCAATTGTAACAAACTCTGAAGTATCATTGCATTTACTTATGCTTGTTTCTCTTGTGCCTATATGATTATGTCATTATCTGCCTTACAACTCCTTATTTCTTCCTTTATGCTTTTCAACGTGTCTGCCAAATCAGAAGACTGCCCAACACCACGTTGCTCATCTAATCCATAAGGAGAGTCTCTAGAACTATACTCTACCATCTTGCTAGTCATCTTTGATATTCTTCCTGCAAGGTATATCATGTTAGGTAAACAAAATCACAATAAACCAACGTACCTTAACATAATTCAGGGAGGATACCCCATCTGTATAACATAATCATGACAACATATAGTATAACCATATAACCAGCATTGTAGCTAGAGTCCATTCATCAATGCATGACCATATCAATTACACATACCATGACCTCATTCATGAAAATAATCACCACATCATTGTACACTTGACCACATGTGAATATTAACAGGCATAATCAACCATACACTCATGGTGACACAACCCACAACAAAACCATCAACTTCCCATGGAAACCTCACTACAACCATCATCCATACCATACAAATGTAATAATAACATGGTCTTACAACACAATAAACACATATGCAACCAACATGAATGCATGGCCAACACATAACCCATCTAGTCCAAGGGGTGAACCATGATTTGATACCACTTTATAACACCCTCCTCCCACATCTACCCAACTAACCGGACAACGAGGGTAAACATGTGACGAGAAGTTATTATGATATGATTTGACTCCCTATGTGGTATTTAAGGAAGTGGAACCAATGGAAACACATCATGCAAACCTTCCAAATCAGAAATAGAACTCCAAGGATCCACCCCAACATCTCAGGTAACTAGCCCCTAGGTCTCACTGAGTTTTTAAACCATTAAATTCCCTGACGCTCCCCTTAATATGGACAAGCATGCACCTAGGAGGCTCCAGACACTCCCACTTCATGGGTATGCATGCGTCTGGGGGCTTTTCTCCTCAAACATGTGCCTACGACTCCAAGATTTGTGCCACTTTTTCAAGCCCAGAGCCCAAGTCACTACCCATAACTTAGTGATAGGTCTAGAAATGAATTTATACAAAAGAAAAATGCTACATTTGCAAAAACATTGACAAGGTCTAAACTAGACGCCTACTAGCCATGACAGGCATTTCATCAAACATGTCACAAATCTGCAATGTATAGTTGTAAACAACAGATCTGAGCATAGGGGTCTCATACTTATATGAGAATCATTAAGGAGCATTGATGCCTCAACACATTAGTTTCCATTTCATCTATTAGGCCATAAATACATTCTTCATTCATTTACAAATAAAAAAATGATGAGAGCCATACACATCCACTGTCATGATACATGCTCATAACCAGCATATTAACAATAAAAATACCAAGGAGACAACAACCATATAATCCACATATAAACCAGTACAATACTCATGAAATAACAAGGAGAAATAACCTCATATTAATGATGCAAAGGCCAACTAGGTTTGGGACTTCTATGAACCACCTAATCGTAGACATGGCTGAGCCAAATCTCTCTTTAGCAAGTCATCCCATTGCCATATTCCAAGTATGAATGTGGGCATAAAACACATCAATCAAAACTATCCAGGGCTTCTAGAGGCCAAACCACCTCAAACCATCAAACAATGATTCCACCTCATGGACAAACATCACAAAGCCATCCCTAGATTGGTCTCTACCCAAGCCTCCGAGGGCTCTAGAGCATTTGTTCTAACCAAGGCTCCAAGACTAGTAACTCAACTCACCAAGAGCTCTAGAGCGTTTGTCCAACCAAGGCTCTAGTACTAGAAACTCAACCCAAGTTGTTACAAGGCTCCAGAGCGTTTGTCCAACCAAGGCTCCAAGACTAGTAACTCAACCCAAGCTATTACAGGGTTCTAGAGGGTTTGTCCAACCAAGGCTCTAGGAACTAGTAACTCAACACAAGCTAAATGAAACATGAGAACCAACCAGGAAAAAAAAAAAATGAACCCACAACACCATGGCTATCCTGGAAATGGCAAGGCTAGGCAAATCCACTGTCAATCTCGGCAATCCTCCATGCCAATGACAGATCATGACCAATAAACCACATGCATATGCCATGCATGCCAAAAATAGTGAGGAAAACATACATGCAACTCAGTACCTGCAAGCAAAACCCATTGTAGTTGTTGATCCCGATGTCCTCTTGCGCTTTCTTGCTCTTCCTTTTCCTTCTTGCTCCAAAACTCCAAATATGCCACAACTCCAAAACTCCAAGTATGCCACAATCCTCCAAGAGTGGTCCAAGAAAACTCTAAGTGTTTCAGAGTACGAGAGAGAGAGAGAATAGGGAGAGCTCCAAAACTGAACTCACTGCCTATGAACTGATCCTCAAAAGGCTTTTTATTAATGAGGCCTCTATTTTCTCCATTTTCCATTATTTTCATTCATTTTTCTCCCCACATGCAACCTGTAACCTTTCACCTTCCTTTTCTCACAATTTCAATTATTTTCATAAATAAATGTGCCAAAATTCCATTTTGCCTTTCCAAAGTCTTTTCCATTGCCTTTGTTAATTTCCTTAGCCATTAATGAATCACTAGAGATCCCAGTCACTATGCTTCACTATGCTTTTACCAAACATTCAGGTGGGAATAAGTGTCCCCTTAACTATGGTTATTATTTTTCATTTATTAACTTTTATTACATGGAATTTTATATCAGTCCAATCTAACTATTCTATGTTTTGGCCTTTTTACCCAGCTTTCAGCTTGGAATAAGTGTCCCACTAACTATGGTTATTATTTTTCCTTTATTAACTTTTATTACATGGAATTTTATATCAATCAATCTAACTATTCCATGTTTTGGCCTTTTTAGTTAAAATCTAGAGCTCCAATTAAATCATATATTTGAATTCATAAATGGATTAGGTGCCCTAAACCTTTTGGACATTTGGATTATATAGACCACACAATTCAAACCTACAAATCTGCCACATTATAGTAAAATCCGGTTAAAAATATACCCATAAAAAATACCACAACATAAAATAAAATATAAAGAGATAAAATAATTAAAAATAAATAAAAGTTAAAATGTTAAAAAGAAATGTATAATTATTACTTTTAAAATAATTCAATATAGATTTGAATAAATTATTGAATATCTATATTAACTCATATTTTTTTCTAATTTATAATATTAAGTTGATATAGACTTTAAAATTATTATTCATCTTTATTAAAAATAAATATATCATAATAAAGAAAAATTAACATCCATATAATTAAATATTTCAAAATCATATATTAATAATTAGTTGTGAATTTTTTTTTATGGTTAAAACATTTTAGGAAGTCTCATATTTTAAGTTTTTCATTTTTAGATACATTTTTCAAGCATATTTTGTTCAAAATCTAGTATGAAATTGCAAGTTTAGCCTTGTAATCTACCCAATTCTATTGCACAATGGAATTTTCAATCCATTGAATTTATTTATGTATTCAAAAGTACAATTTAAAGAATGAAATATTACAATGTTACCAAGAATTGTATTGCTAGTACATCTTATTGGTGGGTTACTCAGAATGAAGGAGATGTATAATTCCTTCCATGATTATCATGAAATTGATATATGTTTTGTTTATATATAATGACCTAGTGTAGATACATTTTAACTCCATATCTAGGAAGGGTCTAGAAGGATCAAGTCTTTTGAAATATAAACTTTTCTTCAAGCTGAGTGCTTTAAAAGAGGTTTATATGTTAACTAATTTGGTCCCTCTATGTGCTTGATAAATCTAAAGTTAAGATGAATCTATACTAATTATAAACATTTAAAACATGAATTAAAGTTGTTCAATATCTTAATACTAGTGTAGAAAGGTAAATCTCATTTTGCTCAAATAAATACACCAAGGTTCTATATTTTGAATTTGAATGGCTAAAAATAAACATATTTTCTAATTGAATTTTTTTATTTTTAATATAATTTGAAAATAATTAACATGAAAAACAATAAGTTCAATTAATTGATCCAAGAGCCACATTCTCAAAGTGCGGTTGACATGTGTCCTCCTTACAATAAAAATAAAATATTTTCTGAATTGAAAAGAAACATGGACTATAATAATAAAAAAAAATGAATATGCATATTTGGTTAGTTTAATTAAAAGCATTATAGAACATCGATAATCTCAAGCTCACTATGATTACTCAATTTGTATTTATATTAAAACCCAATGTAGTAAAAATGTTTTACTCTCTTTTAATCATAAATAAAATATTTGAATGTCACCTAGTATAATTTCATAACAACTTAAAAAAATAAATAAAGTAATTTTGAATATAAAACTATGAGAGTAAACAATACAATTTAAACAATGGATATTTATACATTGTATATTTATAAAATTAACTACTATTATTGGGATCTATCAAGAAATAAGAGGGATGCGATTTTTTATATCTTTTTTTTTCAAATTTTGCACTCTAAAAAACATTTACACCTTAAGGGATTTGATATTTTTGTCCATTCTAAATTCATTCTTAAAATAAATGTATACTAGGTTTTAACACTTCTAGAATTTTTAATCTATTAAAACACCATGTCTCTAATGAGCTTTTGGAAATTTGCTAAAAGGAAAAAATATAGATCCCAAGAAAACCCAAAACAACAAAGTTTTTATAAAAGGAAAGAAAAAGAACCCAAAAAAAAATCCGAAAGATCCATCTAAGTACATGAGCCGAGAGGGATCAAATTTTCTTACGTGAAAACTTCTTTAGAGTGCAAAATACAATGTTATTTTCATTGTTTAAATTGTATTTTTGAATGCTTCATAGTGCATATACAAGACCAAATAAATGTTTTAACCATAAAAACTTATTTGTTTTCATGATATATACATTTTTTTGAATGATATATAATATATAAATCACTAACATTAAAATATTTTACATAACATGTACATAGAAACATTTTATCACACAAATTAAAATGGTTTTTTATTATTAATATAATTTTAAGTATATGTCAATATTATAAAATATTTATTTTAACAATTTTTTTCTACATCGAAATATATATGAAGTTGATATTGAAATAAATTAGTTAACATAGATCTTCAAATAGTTTATTTAAATCTCTAGACTTTTAATTACTTTACAGCACATTCATTTTTTTTAGTATATCAGTTATCATTTTATTTTTTATTTTTATTTTTAAGAGATAGACATACTTACCTATCCCTTTATATTGGGTTGTAAAATAAGCCTCCAGGCTCAACAAATTGCGATTTTCAAATTCTTGAACAATGTTAAAATAGAAAAGCTCACTTTCTACAATCGAGTTTTCACTCCATCGTTGTATTATCTTATGTTGTTTCTAGGATCTAACATTTATAAAGAACAAAACTCGACCAATATGGAAGTTTTTTTTTTCATTAGTTGTCACTTCTTCACCCCTGTGAACATCACCTAATGCAATGAGTACTAAATGAACTGTTCAAAAATCATGAGAAATATGTCAATTACGACTACATCTCATGGAAATAGTTATAAATGAATGACTTACTTAAGGAAATTGAATCCCAAAAAATAAAATATAACATAATACATTATAGAAACCTTTTAATGCTTAAATATTTATCTTATATTCTGTATCTGTTACGGCAAGTTGCATGTCATTTGTTCCAAGCCTATTGGAGCAAGTATAAGGACTGAAAATTCTATTTTCTTTGTCAGTGGCAAAAACCAAGATATGCTTTTAACATCAACGTCAAGATTTTCTGACGTGAGATGAGTGTATACATTCTGAATGCCGCAATTAGATTGGACGCTAGTAAGTAATTCTTTAAAGTATGCTATGTAAAGATGATGAAGGTTTTAGTTTAAATTCAGAATTATATAAATGTCTATGTTAAACCCAGGTGTGGCCGATTCAATATAAGATCCAACACAGTGATTTGTTCATGGAAAACAGTAAATCATCTAAATTCAGAAATGTTTCTAAAATTGCGAACAAATTTGTTTGAAATATTTTGTTTTAGGTGCTGTAACTGCAATTTCATCGGGATTCCATGTAAGATCCAACACAGTGATTGGTTCATGGAAAACAGTCAATCATCTCAATTCAGAAATGTTATTAAAATCGGGAATATATGAAAAAAACCTATTATGTAGGAGGGATATTTTAACTGGTAAAGAAGAAAAAAAAAAAATTATTAGGTAATAGGTGTAGTTTAATTGGTTGAGATGATTTGTCTAAAATTTAGAGGCATTTGGTAGGAGTGAAAGCTTGCTCATTCACTGATTTGAATAAAGGTGATGAGTCAGTTTACATTGGCTAATAGCAACTAGAGATCACTACCCTCACTGATGGTTTAACAACTGAGTTATGATAGATTTTCCCACCTTCAAAAAAATATACTCCACAAAAATTCATTCAGAATAAAAATTATGAAATTCAGAAACTCAATCAATTTAAAAATCTCTTTTCAAAAATATAAAAATCATATATGATCAAAAATAAGCATTAATACATTTTCTTTTCTCGAAAAAAGAGATAACATCTACCTATGAACCATATAATGAACTATATAATCCAGATCAGATTAAGAAAATATACCACATCTTATAATTTAGCAAAAACAAAAACTCTCTCAAAGTAAAGAGTCTAATCTCTTAAATAAAAATCATAACAAGTCATTTTGAACCATGAAACTTACTGTTAAACCAAATATCACTGTATTATACCACATCAACCGTTAACGCCATAATCGCTTACAAATATAATCGCTAACAAATGTTGGGAACCTTTTGCTCTTTTGCTGGAACGATGTTTTTTCTTTGTCGATGAGCCCTTTCAGCTGCTCGAAATCAGCCACCTCGCAAGGGAACGTGAGCGGCCCTCCTTGGCCGTAACTTTCCGTTTCAGCCAGAAGTGTGGCAATGAATGGATGGCTCAGATAAGCTATCGGAATCACAAACCGCTGCCGCTCTTCTCCTACGTAAACCGGCACGCAACCCTCCGAAACCAGCTTTCTGCGTCGCCGACGACTGAAGTTCGCCAGGTCGCGGGTTCGAGCACCGAGGGTGCTTCCGGGCACCTGTGGCTGTCGGAGGCCGAGAAAGGACGGGGTTCCTGGGATTCGAACCCGGGGAAAGAAAAACGAAATTGTACGAACCAGGCAGCGGATCAACTTTCGAACCCTCAGGGATGTGGAGATGACGATTCTGATCTTAAGAAGCCTTCGCCCCACCCGGATCTTCATCACAAATAAAGAGAAACGGTAGAGTAGGGGCAACGAAGGGCTAACTTTTATTTGTTTATCTCCAATCTGAACATGGGCATTCGAGCTTATGATGGTTATGCGTTCGAATCCCGGGCCGCTATAGCGGTGACAAACCAGCTGCCCAACAGCATATATTTTCCTTATTTGCATACAGAGCAGAGGCCAGAAGCAAATAATCATCTCACATTTATATATAATGATAGCATCTCCCTTTAAAATTTTGAATGGAGGACTGGTGCGGTCCGCGTGAGAAATTCAATGGGCAAATAAGTCAAACCGCAGGGATTAGATCATTTTTTAATTGGGTGGTGAAAAATGAATCATAATAAAGAGACAATAAAAAGATTTGTTATTTATGGTTTGGTAGAGTGTACACGTCTGTTTAAGCGCTGAAATACATAGGTGAGTAATATGTTTATCTGTATCGCTTATTCTGTTTCGGCGTGTGTATACTCTTTTTCTTTTTATTTGTTGTAATCAATTTAATTTTTGGTTTTTATATTTTATTTTATTATATTTAATTGAGTTTTTTATAATTTTTAAGGTATATAAAAATTTGTTTGATTTTTTCTATATTTTTAATTGAGGGTTTAGATTGATTTTCAAAAGAATATGCTAGAATATGTTTAGCATATGTTTAGTGTTAGTATTTGTGAATGACTATAGTGTATTAAAGAGTTTTTTAGGTTGTATTGACTTTTAATAAATTTTAAAAATTAGATTTGTTGTAGTTTTAGGCTCACCATTTTTTTCGCTATTTGAGATTATTCCAAGTCTAATAAGTTCCTCCATGATAAATTCCTCATTATTATTTATAACATTCATTTATATATAAGCAAATTTTATTTAGCAAAATGGTCCATTCCTTTTAATAAATTTAAAAAAATTAGATTTGTATCACATGACACCTCACCCACCAATTTCCTAGGGATTTGAGACTATTCCAATTCAAATAAGCTCTTGCATGATAAGTTCCTCATTATTCTTCAAGTTGACCAAAACTTTTTTATACATGGTTAATAAAGTAAATGTATGCATAAGACTTTTTTCAATAGTTTTTTGGTTATATTTATGAAGCTATATCAACCACATTAATGTTTTTAATGTGGTTGTACTAGTTTGATTTGTAATGGCTTGTTATTATGAAAGTTAATTTGAGAATTAAAATAAGACTTCTTGTTTGGTTTTATTTGAATTTGAATTTTTCTTTGACATAATTTTTTTTATAAATACATGAATGTTAGAAAAATGTTGAAGTAATTGTATTTTTGCGCTGACATGCACTAGAACCCGCTCTACAATCCAGTATAGGGTAATGTAAATATGTAAACAATTTTAAATGTCAGCTTAATTAAAAACATAATAAAAAGAAAGTGATATCATGTATGAGTGTAAACACTTAAATGTTGGCTCAATTAATAACAAAAAGTTAAAAGTAATATCGGATGAGTGTAAACATTTAAAAGTTTACTAAATTAAAAATAAAAAGTTAAAGTAATAAAAATAATAAAATTCAGTTTGTTATATTTTGATTTTGTTATTGACTTATGAATAGGGTTTGTTAGAATACTATGGGCCAATACCATGGCTTATCAATACCACATGCTCAAAAACCATATCTTATTTCACAATCAAAATATTTTATAACAATATGACAAGATTATTAATTATGGATATTCACCCTCACTTTATTATGGATATTATTAACTTGTAAATGAGCTTTGTTACAATACCATGGCTTATCAATATCACATGCCCACAAAACATAACTTATTTCACAATCAAAATATTTTATAACAATATGACAAGATTTTAACCATAGGTATTCACCCCTAGTTTACTATGGATATTATTATCTTGTAAACAAGATTTGGTATAATACCATGGCCAAAAAAATGGCTTATCAATACCACATGCCCAAAAAAACATAACTTATTTCACAATCAAAATATTTTATAATAATATGGCAAGATTCTTTACCATGAATATTCACCCCCACTTTGTCATTGATATTATGGCAATATGACGAGATTCTTAACCATGAATATTCACCCCCACTTTACCATGGATATTATTAACTTGTAAATATGTTTTATTACAATACCATGGTTTATCAATACCACATACCCAAAAACTATAACTTATTTCACGATTAAAATATTTTATAAGTAATTTATTT